>OZ038508.1:69699421-69914421 GCA_964036315.1 Acanthosepion esculentum | reverse complement strand
GTGAAACCAACATATATATTTGTTTTTTGTCAGAAACACAATCTCCCAAAGGACATTTTAATTAATGTACAATGTTGATCTTTTGCAAAACATTAGTTGACTGAGAAGAATTATTGCAGATGATTTAGTATAGTATATAATTTTTGTTTTTTGTTTTTTACTGGGATCAGTGGGGGGAAATATATGTAAATACTTGGGGAAAATAAAAGAAATAACCAAAACTATGGCATCTTTCTTACTCAATTTTGTAACCTCACTGATTTGATCCGTGAATTTGAGAGGATTAAAATTTAAAAAATAGACATATCTAGATTATTCAACCAAACATGCTTGAATGAAGATAGGCTGCAAAAAAAAAAAAAAAAAAAAGTTACAAAAGTTTTGATCATGATTTTTAAGCAAATTTTTCCACCTCCTAAAATAGATTATTTGAGGACATCATGTAAGTAGCAAAAAAAAGTAAAACCATTAATGATATGCATAAAGTTAAACTAAGGGAAGGGCTTCATATTACTGATACATCACCACAGATGAGTAAATAATCAATGTAGAATGATTTGCAATTATGATTAAAACTGGGGTGGCAATAGGCATTCCTTTTGCTCAGAAAATAACTAAAAACATTTTTTTTCCTTTAATAAAATTGTTTACCTACAATTATCTTTTATAATTCTGTTGCCTCTAAAACAATTGTTTTCATTATGTATATCTACATTCTTTGTTCCTTACTGACATTTAGTATGACAGGTCAACAATATTTTCTGTTAGAAGTCAATATCTTTTATGTTCAAACTTGGGTTCAGTCAAATTTTTAGTTGCTTGCATGAATCTGTTTTTAAATGCTGGAAAACAATTTGATATAAAATCTCTTGCTAGTTTACAAAATCTTTGAAGAAACTGAATTCTTCAGTCACAGGAATATTTTGAAATTTGGAAAAGTTATACATTTTAAATTTAATTTTCCCCATGAATTTTATCTTTTTGAATAGAAAAAGTATTTGGCCATGGCCAAGTACACTTCTCAACAAGCAGAGATAAAAGTTCTCAAACAATAATACTAAGAAAACAATATATATGTGCAAGTCAAAACTAGGCAAAAAGTTCACAAAGAATTGTTTGCACACGAAAGTAATACAGTCACTCTTATTTCAGAACAAGATAAAATATATAGGGTGGAGAGATAGAAGTGTTCATTTTTGATAGTTAGGAAGAAATCCCAGCATGCATCTGTAGGATTTCTTTATAAATTTAATGAGTGGGTGTTTTTAATGGCAATTACGATCAGATTTGAACCAACACCTTCCTCTCTGGAAGATGGGGTTAATAAATATAAACAAGACACAAATATTTACAATTCTTTTTGCACCCCCCCCATATTAATTTTGTGTAAATCACAAGTTTTTTTTTTCTAATCTACCCCACCCCCTTTCTTATTTCTTCACTCCTTGCCGTTTCACTTGTCTGGCCATGATTTCATCTGCATCCAAATCTTCAAAGTCCTCTTTGTCAGTATTTTGCAGGAACTTGTCACTCATTTCAAATCTGCACAGTTCTTTAATTCTCTCCTTGATATAGTGCCTCTGATTGCACACATTCATTTGATTGAGGTGGGGGTGATTTCCAGTCTGATAGGAATGACTATCCTCTTCCCCAAATTTATGAACAAATCCTATCGGTGCATACTGGGATTTCTTTTTAACCAATAAAAATAGACAATTCTTGGTGTCATCTGCCATATTTTTGTTCTTTCTTTTGAGCTTCAATTCTTTCTCTCCTCTGCTCCTCCCAGAATTTCTGTATCTGGACCCTTTCCCAGAACTCGTATCTGAATTTGATGCCATTAAAGCAGTCTATTCCTGGGCTTGTAACCTGCAGAGTAATTGGCCATGGCTAAGTGTAATTTACAAAATGTTCAACATTTGAATTTCTCAACACTTTATAAATTTGGGAAGGGGATGTTCTTAGCACTCATTACTATCAAATTGGAACCAAAAGGAAAAGATTAAGAGTGAACATTACTATTTTCTTAACCAAGACTAAAAGAAATTTGCTACAATTTATTGCATATATAATATCAAATTAAACTTCTTTAATTCATAATTACAACTGTTTTCTGAAAGAAAAAGAAAATTTCATGTAATTTAATAATGACTCCTTTTTGGGTTTTTTTTTTCAGGTGGGCAACTTCAGATAGATTCCAGTCTGTATGACATTTTGGCCACTGGATCATTTCTAAAGGCAGCACCCCATTTATTTGTACTTTGCTTTACATTTGTATACATTTTTACTTTATAAACAAAATACATTCATTGTACAAAGAGGAAAATACATACATTTTGATGGTATTAAGAAGATTGGTAAATATCAACATTTTTTAAAAAATATTTTTATAATATGAAACTTGTTGAAGAAAATGGCAAAAATTAAATGATCACATATCCTTTGTTCTCTAAAACAGCTATCAAAATGATTTTTGTTTTGCTATTGCAAATGTCAGATTTTTAATATAAAATCATATTAAATGGCTTGAGAAAATAAAACAAACCCATCATCATTAGAATCTGTATATACTTTATTTTCTAATATCCTTCATATTCTCATGTAGTCTAAATTGTTTTCAGTTTCAATCAGTTTCTTTTCATACTCACTAATAGAAATGTTTTATTTTAAATTTTTACTCTTTTATCAAGGGATTTTCTAAGGAAAAAAAGAAAAAAGATGAGTACATCCAACACACTCGGATGAAATAAATGTAATTTTCCCTGAATGTAACAGATGCCCGAATAAAGCTCGAGGATCAGCCAAAAAATTCTAATAAAAGCAAGAAAGATGAGGATGTTGGTCCAAATAAATCATTGAATGAAAGCTTATAATTATTGCCAAATAACAAAGCCATACTTTTGGCCTTTATCCTAACAAAGTCCATGATATTTTGAATCCCTAAGATTTCCTGCTGATGGGTAAATGTGGTGAAAAGTTAAAAAAAAAAAATAAATAAATAAAATAACTGCTCTGCTACATCTTGACTTAAAAGGTTACAGAAGGATGCAGATGTTGTGAAGAGGCAGGATGGTTGGCTGTGATTTACAGCAAGCAGATCTGTGATGTTTTTATAGTTAATCATTAACTTAATGAAAAACATCAAAACAATATAAAATGAGCAACAAAACAATTCATTGAATATTGTCATTTTGACTTAATTGAAGAAAAAAATTAGTTTTTATAGAAATGAACTAAGGAAAAAAAAAATTAACCTTAATGAAAAAATTGTGAAAAAATTGAAAAGCAATATTAATGTGGTACTTTTGAGAAAAACTTTAGAATAGTTGCAAATTTAAAAATTGTATTTGAAATTGTCTATATAGTTCATCACTTGTCGAATAAAAGTAAAGACAGTAAACATAAATTTTCTAGACTTTTATTTTATAAAAAAATAAACCTGAAAATATCAAAGAAGAGTTTCCCAAAAAGAAAATAATTTATAGAATTAAGCATTATGTACAATTATAACAAGTTTTGTGCAACTTTTTTATTAATGAATAAGTATATAAATGATCGGCTAAAAGGAGGCAATTTGTGAAAAATTATGATTTGAAAATTATCTTTAATGAATAATGGGGAGGGGGATTTGTTTCTCAATATAATATTTGAAAAGTTCCATCATTATTTATTTAATAATTGTTTTCAAAATTATTTACATTACATTTGATAGGAAACCATTTTTCATTTTTTTTTCTATAGTAAGTAAAGTCTAAAAATAATTTAAGTAGACTGATCAACTAATAATAAAAAAAAAGTCCCTATTTTGTTTATATTTTGAATAATTTTGTAGATTACTATCCTTTAGATCTTTCTTAGAGAGCAACATTTGTCTGACTTGAAAAATATTGATTTAGAAGAGGTGAACCTGTTTATTATATCAATACAGTGTCAAATTGATCTATGACTTTTACAGAGGATTTTTGTGGATGAAATTTTTTTTTTTTAGGTGGGAGGTTTACATGGATTTCTTAATGAACAAACAGATATAACTTTTAAAGTAAACAAATTTACATCAACTAATAAAGCTGTGTATTTGTTTTATTTTTAATTTAAGATGATTATGAACCTTGAATATTTCTACTTCTGAAAAAACAAAAAACCTAAAAGTTTAAAAATAGTGTAAAAAGTCATAAAATTAACAAAAAAAATATATATGCAGATATCAATGTTAGCACATTTTAAAACTTGACATTTGTAAATAACAGCTAAGTAACTTATCTAAGGCAAATAACTCTGTAAAATTCAAGGCTCAATTTCATAATGAATATTATAAATGAGACCCCCATCTTTGAAAACGATTACAAAAAAAAAATCAATTTCAATGATTTTTATATATATATATATATATATATATATTTTTTTTTAGCTTACAAAAGAATTCTTATTTCTCAAGTGATGTCATCCAATTCCTGTTCATAATACAGTGATATTTGAACACGCTTTCACTGCATTTTCTAGGGTTATTTTTCATTCATCATTTTGTTATGTCTGCTGCTTAATTCAGTAACAATATGCTCTTCAATTTCAATGCCTTGTAATAATTGTTCTTTGCTCAAAGAGATTGTCTGAATACTATCTTTGCTAACAATCACAACTGCTTGCTTCCTCGTCTCCAAGACATTTGCAATGACAAGCTGCAAATAAAAATGTCAATTATTAATGAAACTTTATTAAAAGTAAGTATTATATTTAAAATGTTTAAAACTAGAGTAACTATTGTACAAACCAAGTTTCTTTTTGCAAAAACAATTATGATTAGTTACATTTCTTAAGGTTTTATGCAATTATTTTAAGGAGCAACAAAATATTTGAAAAAAAGATGTTTTCTATTGTACTTCCAAACGTGAATTCTGACAATGTTATCACCAATAAATATGAATTTCACATATAAAGTGTAATATTGAAGAGGCTTCATATTAGAAGATCCAGTATTAAAATGGATCAGTTCAATCAGCCATGATTGAGTCAACTGGAAAAAGAGGTCTAATGTTGAAAAATTTAAAACTTTGATAATCCATGTTATAAAACATCACTAATGACACTTCCCAACACATCAAAAAAGAATATTTTGTAAATTATCTAAGTGTGTGTGTGTGTGTATATATATATATATATTCCTGCTTTTTATCAAGCATTATTTTTTTTTTACTCTTAGAAACACTTAATAACTGTAGCTGTTTAATTTTTTGTTAAATAAAATTTAAATCACAAAATATTTTAATATACTCAGGCATAATCAGACTAGCCTGGGAAGTTTTTATGTAAACAATTCATATTTTTCCATTTTGTTTTATTTTTTATTTTTTTAATAAAAAATAAAAAAACGAAAATGGAATTGTTTTATTTATTTATTTTTTGCAATAACAATCATTCAAATTTTGTAGATTTCTGATAATTATACAAGCGCTTTTTGTAGTATATTTAAAAATCTGTAAAGTCATGTAATCATTTTCGAGTGAAAATAATCACAATGCAAAGTTATTTCCCTTTTTAATTTTAACTTTTAAAAAAAAATTTATATAGTCTGAACATTACTTATATTATTGATACATTTATAGATATAATTACAAGTTACAATATATCAATTAAAAATGTATTTCTAATATTGTGCTGTATTCAGTGTACAATAACGAAAACTGAAAAAACTAAAAGTAGATATCTAGAGGATGAAAATAAGTTTTTGTGAACATTAATAATTTAGCAAGTAAAAAAAAAATCCAAGTTGTCTCATTAATATTATAATAAAAAAAAAAATTTTAAGTTTGTAATTAATCTTCAAAAATTTATAAGAAAAATGAAATATCAAATTTATAGAAAAATTGAAAGTTAATTTATAGAGACGGAATCACATAATTCTCTAAGTATATGGAAATTCACATCAATTATCAGTACATTTCTTACATTTAACAACTTTTTAGAAGCATTTGATAATTGCACTTAGAATAATTAAGGAAATGTTAAGTCAATAATTACACTTAATACAAAAACATTTGAAGGCAAAATTGTTGAATATTCACCAAGTTTTCAATAAATTTATTGTATACACAAAAATTATTTTCTCAAATTCTCTTGTAAAATAAAATTGTATGTGGATGAATCTAATATCTATGAAATATTAAATGAAAATTTTTAAAATCATTGAAAAACAATCTTCTGAATAAAAACTTTTTTTTCTCCACTTTTATAATAAATGAATATAAATACATTTGAAAAAATTTTCAAAATAAGTATACTTATCTTAAAAATCACTGTCTTTTCAGTCATATTTATTACACTAAATATATTTTAACTTCTTGTAATACTTGTTTTATAAAATGTTAGGATTGTATTCATTTTTATTAACAATAGGAAGATTATTCTTAAAATGTTTCTGAAGTATGCTCTGTATGGGTAGTAAACATTTGTAATTTAAATCTTCAAGTTTTTCTGGCAACTTTGTTATTGACTGGAGATTATTTATTTTTAAATATGCCATTAAAAAACTTTACATAAATGAATATCAGATGTTTTGTTCTCAATCTGATATTAACCTTATTTTAGCTATGAAATTGTCTTTAAAACAAAATGATTTAAGTGAACTGCTTTAGAATCCTCTCACATATTTATGAAGAGGTTAATGTTGAACTATTCAACAATTTTGCAAGAATGATTTAATCATAATAGTATTAAGGTTTTCCGTGAAATATTTAATTTATTTATTTAAACTGTTTTATAAGATAAAAAAATATTATATCCCTAGTCCCATGTGATAAATCTTTCCTCTCTCGACCTGTTATTTTCATATTTGACTTGGTTTCATTTATAGCTAATCTCAAAGAAAATCAAATAATAAAATGGTGTAGCTGCTGGTTTTCATCTTACCTGATGATGATATTTCTTCAAAGCTTCTTCAGCTTTCTTTATTAACAAATTCTTGTCAGTTTCCAACTGAAAGTTGAACAAAAAAAAAATTAAATCTTAAGTGTTTATACTGTACAATATTTAGGGATATAGCATGTATTGATATTTAATAAACCCAATTAATTTTCAATATTAAGCAAACTCATATTAGTTTGTTATGCAAGTAACTTTGAGGATAACAGCAATAATCCAAACAAGAGATAATAACTTCATCCAATTTTCTTCTGTAGCTAAACATTAGAGACACCAGTTATATTAATCAATGTTGAGCAATTTAAAGTTTCAGTGTGAATTTGATGATGGACTTCACTTTCTCTATTCTTTCTATCCTATTAATTTATCCATTTTCTTTATGAATTATGGTTTTAGTTAAATGTCTAACAAAATTTTTATTACTTTGATTTTTGGGTATAGCATGTATTGATATTTAATAAACCCAATTAATTTTCAATATTACCATTATTCACATTATTTACAGTCAAACTAATGTCTTCATCTTTGTTGTTACAATGTTTCAACTATTGGGTACTCCACTTTCTTCAGGTGTCTGACAATCTGGGTAATGTTCAGGAAATTTTGAACTTAATTCTAATCTAAAGGGATAAAAATTATTAATGTTGTGATAATAACAACAAAGATGAGAACAGCAGTCTAAAGAATATAAATAATTTATCTTCTGTTTTAGCATTGTCCAACTACATGGGTGCAAGTTTTCTTAAAAAAACAAAAAAGTTTTTTTTTAGTTTTTTTTTTTTTAAATAATATAAAAATCTTACCATTTGATCTTTTGGAATATAAAAGTCAGAAACAGCAGCAGCCAGATACAACATGGCTGAATGACCAATTTGTTGTAATGATAATGCTGAAGCTCGCAAAAGATGTAAATATTCATTTAATGTCGTGAAGTCAATGAATAAAAGATGCCCAGATCTCATTACTTGTGGTAGATAGATATATATGAATGCTAGTGTATATGGGAAGGAAGGAATCAGTTTTATTTATTTTCTCTTCACCAATTAACAATTCTAAAGTAACTGTATTTCATTTGCTATAGAATTTTCATTGCTTGTTGTATGCAGTCACAATAGTAGTTTTTTGGGGTTTTTTTAAATTGATAAAAAGGTGACCAGAGGTATTGGAAATGCTTAGAGAATTGTCCTCTTTGGCCAGACAAGTATACAGAGTCAAAAAAATTTAATTAGATTTAAACTTAGTAGAATTATCTCTCTTCATCATTCTTTGTGGGATTGATGACATACATACAAAGACCCACAAAAAGGAGTTTCCTATATAGTTCAGACACTTTTTTTTATCATTTATACTATCCCCCACCTCACATTTTTCTGTATTCTCTCAACCCTTTCTAGACATATCGATATCTTTCTCTATTTCTGTTTATTAGTTTGTTGAACCTGCTGCCTGTACCATTTTCATGGTAAAGGTGCCAAAACAACATTATTCTAGCTATGAACAATCACTGAATATCATCAGTCAACCATATCAAACCAACGTAATCGTGAATCTTTATGAAAGGAAAAATAAAAAATAAATAGCAAATAGATGACATGTCAGCCATTATTAAAACATGAAAAATCCGTAGAAAAGATAACAATGTTTAGAAAGAAATATCAGAAATGTATTCTCACCTTAAAAGAAATAACAAATGCATCCGGAGCCCATTCTTTAACAAGTGGGCCAAGGAGTTTAGGAACCAATTGAAGAGAAACATGTAAGGGACCATCTGCAGATTGGATTTTGTGTTCTGGCTGAAAGGGAAAAACTCAAACAATATATTCTAATATATTGATAATTTGAACACTGAATCAACAATAGTTACTTTTTTATTTGCTTTTTTGACTCTTATAAATAACGCCTTGAACAACTTGACAAGATATACAACCAACTAAATTATCAATCATAGAACAATTATGTGGCACAGGCATTTTTCATTATATACTAAAGGATAGCCAATTAAAAAAAAATTATTATAAAGCCTGAAGATTTTGATTCAAATTGTATTTGAATGTAAATATAAAAAAAAGAAAACTATTTAAGAACAACCATTACAAAGAAACTCTTAAAGAAATTTGGAAAGGAATCTGATTATATCTGAAGAGAAAAAAATGGAAAACAAAGTTAAAATAATAGACATAGAAGCAATACTGAAATCTTCGAATAAGTATATATATATATATATATATATATATATATAGGGAGAGAGAGATTAAGCAAAAGGACAGACAATTTGGGATGAATTAAATATTTTAAATTGCAAAAAGATTGGGGTGAAACAAATTATTTACATTTTGTAAAAATATTCTCCGTCATGATATTCAAGTTGTTGAAATTGAAGCCAACTTTTACTTCTGTCTAAATTTCTGGAATGAGGAGTTACCATTATTCACATTATTTACAGTCAAACTAATGTCTTCATCTTTGTTGTTACAATGTTTCAACTATTGGGTACTCCACTTTCTTCAGGTGTCTGACAATCTGGGTAATGTTCAGGAAATTTTGAACTTAATTCTAATCTAAAGGGATAAAAATTATTAATGTTGTGATAATAACAACAAAGATGAGAACAGCAGTCTAAAGAATATAAATAATTTATCTTCTGTTTTAGCATTGTCCAACTACATGGGTGCAAGTTTTCTTAAAAAAACAAAAAAGTTTTTTTTTAGTTTTTTTTTTTTTTAAATAATATAAAAATCTTACCATTTGATCTTTTGGAATATAAAAGTCAGAAACAGCAGCAGCCAGATACAACATGGCTGAATGACCAATTTGTTGTAATGATAATGCTGAAGCTCGCAAAAGATGTAAATATTCATTTAATGTCGTGAAGTCAATGAATAAAAGATGCCCAGATCTCATTACTTCTTTATATTTTAGTAACATTGTCTTGACTTTATCTTCATACTCTTGTTGCACTGAAATTAATTTGAAAAGAAAAAAAAAACCAACAGCAAACATTTTTTTTACTACAGTTTTGTAAACAGTCAATGGTTTAGAAATATTTTTAATTTTGTGTATTAAATATAATTTAATACATATAAGTTTAGTTACATAATTTTGAATGGATATTCCAATGTTAACAATATGCTTTAAAATTTTTCAATAATTTTCAAGATGAGGTTAAATTTGGAGTGTGCATTAATTGGTAGGTACATCAACATAAATAAGAAAGTGAATCCAGTTGAACTTAGGATAAACATGCACAAGACAACAGGAAGTTATATAAGAAGGAGGAAGAAGATTGGACATTCAAAGAAAGATCCAAAACCACAGATTCTTCATTTGGTCAACATTAACTTGATGGCATCCAGAAGTGAATAAACAATTATTTCACATGGAAAATCATTCTTATCAGATGTTACTACAATATTACAATAGTATAAATAAGTTATATTAAATTTTAAGACAAAACTCTTTATCAGAATATTTGTTCATCACAAATATGAAGAGAAAGATAAAATGTAAAAGGGCAGATAAAGTATTGATGATGTATATTTAGTTTTATATTAGTTAAAAGAAAATTTACATGCAAGAAAGTATATTGATTATAATAATTATTTTCTTTCTCTATGAAATCCTATTAAATGCTCCCAAATTGTCTTGGAGATTTACTTTTAAAGATACTTTTCAAAGATACTCACCAACAATAGACTGAGCAGAAGTATTATCATTAGCAAATTCCAACATATCCAACAGATTCAAGCGAGAGAAATGACGGGAGTATGGTTCCAAAGAACGATTCCTATATAAAAATATCACAGCATATCCATGTTGCAGGAAATTTCTGATTTTAGTATTGTCAAGAAAAATGAAAGAACAAAAGAGTTGATAGAATCCATTTCAGTCAGAAGTCAACAAATTGATTCTGTATATTGAAAAAGTATACATTGCATATTTGATTTCTAAATTTAACAATTAGGACAGGTGACATGTAATAATGAATTATAGAGAAGAATAAATCAGATAATGCTTAAAAAAGAACTTATTACAGATGTAGATTTGGAGAAAATATTCAAAATTTCCAACACTTAAAAATGTCTGTAGAAACAAAGAAAAGATTTCTACAGATGAAAGATCAATATCCTAAAGTATTGCTGATTGTAGCTTTTAAATCTGATTTCCTAGTTAAAAATTCAGAACATTTCAGTCTAACTAAAAAGGATTAAAACGGACTATGGAATCATGACGCTAAAAGGGAATAAACTGGAAAATGTCTTTTAAAATAATTAATATTGGATTATAGAGATTTTTTTTAAATGAATACAATCTCATCTCATAATTAGTGTTAACAAATTCATGCAATATATGGAAAAAAAGCAAATGGCCTCTAAGAATTTCATGGATTTCAAATGAGGTGATACGATAAGAATCCAGGAAAACTTATCCATTCTCTTAAATAAAACAAGACTTTTGAATAGGAGTTCTATGCATGTAGGAATAAAAGTCACTTTTCTCTGGACAAAATGCACATGTGCCACATGTATTCTCTGCTAAATGGCTAAGAATATCAGCCAGCAAGCAATAGCTAAGGAAGTCTGAATTTCAAAAATCCTTTCAAAGTTTCAAGGCAGTAAAAGTGTTTCAAATCAACCAAGATGAAAGTTGCAGCATTGAATGGTACAGAAACTGATCAAGACAACAAAAGTCAGAAAAAGTAGTCTGAATTATTGAATAAAGGTGTAAGATCACATTCAGTAATGAAATTAGAAAGGAGTTGCATTTCTAATAAGCAAGCATTTGTCAAAAGGCCAACAGTAAAGTGAAACAAGCCACATAACAAAAACAATAAACATATGTATAAATATTATGTAATAAATTTTTGTTACAGACATTTTCTGCTTTAAAATACCATATCAGGCATGGTTTATGTGAAGTGGATGAAAAAAAGTCATTTTTTTTGCATCTTCCCTTCTCATTCAAAAACCCTGCTACAAAATATAGAAATGATTTCAAGACCAAAGGTCAATGTCTCATGTATAGAAAACACAACATGAAACAACATGACTTACAAGAGTTTAAGTAGTTAACTATTTTTGCATGGTAACAGAACATTTAATTTTCAAATAGTTAAGAACCAGCAAGAATTTTCTTAGGAGTAGCTTTTTTTAAATTTACTATTTCCAGTAAGCAAAATAATCTGGTGTATTTCAAACTGAAATGATATTGAATGGAATCAATTTTTTAATTGTTTTTCATTACAATGTAATTCTTTTCATTAAAAAAATCTTCCAAAAATTAAATATACTTTTATGAAACTTTATTTGTTGAATATTAACAGATTTTAATTATAATTAATCTGATTTGAAAAAAAATATTTACTTTCAGTTTAAAATAAAGAACTGGATTTTTAAAACAAACAGTGATTACATACTTGCCATAGCTCATCAATCACATAACAAGTTGTTGATAGTTTTATTGTTGTTTTATGGAGACTTTATCTATTAAACATAATTTAAGAAAATGATATAGTGAGCCTCTTTTTTATATAATTTTTAAGTACTCAGTAATCTTAAAAATGCTGGAAAATATTCTCCATAATCTAATTTTAGAAATGTTGACTTTAAATTTACTAGTCATCTTTCTTATTTTCTGATAATGTTGTGTATGGTCATCCATACTTTCAAAAATGGGCATGTTACATAATATTTTATATACATAAAAAAATTATTTTAAAAATCTTGGTGCAAAATAATTTGTATTAAACTTTTCAATTTTTGATTAGTAAATATAGTTTTCACTTAATAACAATATTACCTAACCCAATGAAAGTAATTCAGAATTTTAAACGATTTATACATTATAATTTATAATAATTAAAATTTAAAAAAAAAAAAAAGAAAAAAAAAAGGAAAACAATTCTTGTAAAAATTCATTATTCATCGTAAATTTTTTTTTTTTAAGAGTTCTTAATAAAACTTATTTATAAAGGCAATTAAAATCTTTTTTAATCAAATAATGTCATAGTTTTATTACATTTTTTATTTTACAATTTTGAAATTTTCGGGAAATGACAAGTAGTTTGAAAAAATAAAATTGATCATTTACATTCTCCAATGAGTCCTACTTTTAATTTTTTTAAAAAATTTTCAGATGAAAACTTAATTTCTTGAAATTTCATGAAATTATGTAAGTGGGGGGTAACATATGTAAAAAGAAGAAAAACATTTTTTATCAAGATTTTATTAAAAAAAAAAAAAAAAAAATTCAAAAATAATTTCATTCATTTGTGAATAAATCCTGAAAGTTTCATTAAAATCCAGCAATTATTTGATCTTTGCAAGAATTACCAAATGGATGTATTTTTCATGTGAAAAAAAGGTGATAAAACATTAACAATTGTAATTATTCAACCGCTGACACAAGAAAAAAAAAGATTGGTAATCAAAATTTCAAACTTGTTAGAAAGGACTAAAAATTTAATAAAATAATAAAAAAAATACTTTGGTCTTTCCTCTTAATAATCAACAAACATTTTGTCACTGATAAAACATTGTTTTTATTAAGTTTGGGACCTTTTTTCATCATGTTATGTATTTTTCTCAGCAAAAAAGTGGAGGTACCTACCTTTGCATATAGCTTCTTTTTTTTTTCTGAATGACATATTTGTAAACTGGGAAAGATGTTGAACTTAAATAAATTGTCTGCTTTCTTAATAATATTGTAGCAATTATCATCTCAGTATTTAAGAGAAATAAGATTAATAATTTCAAACTTGATTTCTTTGTTAAAATATTTACTGAGAAATTCATGTGCAAGTTCTAACTGGTTTCATTTCTAAACATTGACAAATATTAGGAAACCCAAGAAAGCTATATGTAACTAACACTAGTGACATATACAGGATAGTCCGAAAGTTTTGTCCCCCCCATCTATTTCAGATGGCTGACACAAGCTACAGATCTAACATTCTTGTGTCCAGTTTATGACACTAAAACTAAAAGTCATAAGAAAAATATTAAAAGGATACTCAGCAGATGCTGATCCTCGTGTCCCTTGACTGAAGTTGTCCATGTAACGAACTGTTCGACTTTCCAATGGTACCGTTGTACCACCAGACTGAAATAAAATGAAAACTGAAGTTCAAAGACAATACATTTCTTCAAGGTTGGATTTTCAATTCCATTCAATGCATATTAATATAGCAAGTGAGTAAAAACACACATAAGCATTACTCTTTTTGGTTAACAGTTAACAATTTCCTAGCAAATGCAAAACAGGAATGTGAATGGGAAGCAAATGTAAAGAAGGAAATAAAGAATAAAAATAAAAAGCTTAGAAAAGTGAGAAATATAAAGACAGTAGAAACTAAAAACGATTCTCGCCTGAAGAACGAGACATTTTACATTACAATCATAAAAATAAAATCTATTTGGGAAGAAATTTATTATGAAAGAAGCAAAATTGTCTTTTTTAGAACAACCGAGTCCATTCATGGGAATAAGTTCAGAGAAAACTCAATTTTAACAATTTCTACAAAATGATTGCAGATTTGATTGCAAATACACTGAAAAGAAAACCAAAATATCTTTCAAGGATGATTCTACAACTACAAACTCTAAAGAATTTTTTTTTTTCAAATGTACATCTTTATAACAGTTTCAATTAACATTAATTAATTTAAATCTTGAAATAAAATGTGACATTTATCCTTTTCTTTCAGAAACCTAAGAGAACACTAACATTTATAAAACTCTGTGGAGATTTCATAACATCACCGTTGAAGTTGCTAAACCGTAAGTTATAAGCTGATAGTTTCTTCTCACTTAAGGAACTCTTCCTGCTTTCCTGTCAACTGTGATCTTCAAAAATTTTAATAAATGCAATGTCAACTGTCATCTGCTGTCTCCTTGAATACTGTTTGTGGTGAACATTCCTTCTCCCCCGTCGCCTATCGTTAAAAATGGACTGTACCTACTTATAAATAGTTCTGTTTGTACTGTTCTACTGTGCTGAATAAAAGCTAATTGAGTGTTGAATGGTTCGTCATTTGATTAGGGCGGAGAAGGCCTTGTGTGGAGTCAAGTCTCAGTCCATCCTCGTTTTGCCAGCAAGAGAAAAGTCAGCAGTCACGTCAGACGTGAAGCCTCCCCCTAGTCCCCTACTAAAGCTCTTCCTTCTCCTTCCCCCTCCCCTTTCCAAGAAAAGAGACCTATGGAAGTACCATCTTCTCCATTCCTCAGGCACCTATTGGGGCAACACATTCTCCATCCCCAAACCCTTCCCAAGAAAAGACATCTAGTGGTACACCATCTTGTCCCTCCACAAGCATTTCCGGAGGGGGGGAGTCTCTTCCCCAGAAGGTGGAAGATATGTCAAATAGATAGACAGGCCTTGGAAAGAGATCTTTCTTCGCAGAGGAAGATTCTCTTGAGGCCTCTTTTTAGGTTTACCTCTATGGATGGGTTGTCCACTGAGGACCCAAATAATTTTCCTGAAGTCCCTGGGGTGATTACCTTGATATGTAACACTGGGGGTAATCTCAAAGTATGGGACCAAGTAGTGAAAGTAAAAGAAGCATTCCCGAAGATGAGAATGTTTAAAATTGACTCATGCCAACTAAAGAATCTAGCACAATATTGTGTAGAGAGGGTCCTGGTTCTCCTCCACCCTTCTCTATAAAGGGTGATTAAATTAGTATTCCTGACGGACATCGGTGGCATTGTCTCTGAGGGAGGAATAACATCTGACATAGGCACCAAAAGTCTGGAACAATCTGTTGGGGTCTCAACACTCACAGATTTCCACAGTCTGCATTTAAGGGACTCAGGCTTAAATCTTGTCTATCAAGCTAGCTAGCCAGCCTGAATGTGAGTAGCTTGAGAGATCGAGGTAAGGCTGCCCACCTGCTTTGTGATCTCAGGTCCTTTGGAGTGGATGCAGCTGCGATTCAGGAAACACACTTTGTTTGTGACATTGATGCTTATGTGCTGTCTAGCGACTTTGTTGTCTATTCAGCATCCAGGGACCAGCAGGCCAGAGGTGTTTCCTTCTAGTTAAATGTTCCCTGGATGTGTGAGTTGACCTTGTTCATGTTGACATGGGGGAGGGTCTGATATTGCCATGAGCAATGGTTCATTTCAGGTTGTTGCAGTTTATGCACCCAACAACCAGGAGGAGTGTGTCAACCCTTTCCATCAGTTATTGCCATTCCTGGTTGATTCGTCACATTTAATCTTAATGGGGAACTGGAATGCTGTCCTGAACCCCAAGTTAGACAGGGGGTGGGGAGCTACCAGGAGGGCATTGGGCAATCATAGCCTGATTGATCTGATCAGTGAGTTTGGGCTCATCAATAGTCCAGGGTGGGAGATGTGGCCATGGGCCCTTAAGTGGCCATCTCTCCAGATAATCAGCTATCTGGACAGAATGTTAGTAAACAATTCAAAGCAACCTACATCTGATCCGCGTGATAATAGAGGGTGTAGAAGATGACAAGCAAGCTGTGCTGATCAATTTGGATCAGTCTAAGGCATAGGGTTGACCATCAGTACCTGGCGGATGTCCTGCAGGCCACTGGATTCAAACCTGACTTCTGCTGGTAGATCAGCCTCCTGTGTCACTCCCCCAGTGCTGTGGTACAGGTGAATGGGAAGCAGTCGACTGCTTTTTCACTGTCTTGGCTGGTCCATCAGGGTTGTCCACTGTTGCCCTTACTTTACGCTTTGGTGTTAGAGACCCTCCTATGCCAGCTGAAGCACAGGGTGTGCAGTCCAGCCCTATGCAGAATCAGGGGAGATTGTGGTGAACATTCCTTCACAACCCCCCCCCCCCCCACTCTGCCTATTGATAAAAATGGACTGTGTCTGCTTATAAATAGTTCTGTTTGTACTAACTGTTCTATTGTGCCAAATAAAACCTAATTTGGGTTACTCTCTGCTCCGTGTCTTTTATTACACTGTTCCTTTATTGTCCTCTGTTTTTTTTTCAGTCCCAGTAACACTTTTGTATCTTAGTGGCTTTTATCATCTTGCTTGGTGGTGAAATAAAAAAAGAAAAGAATTACCAACTAAGAACCTACCTACCTAGTTTTCTACCAGATGATTGTTTAAGTAGGGTGGTATTGTCAGAGTTAACTCCTCCTTAATTTCCTAATTGTTCACTAGGGCACACACTCCCTACACTATAAATACTGGGTGATTTCTTACCTCGTTCTCTTTTTCACTTTGCATTGACCTTGTTAGACCTTTTTTTGTCTCTGAGAACATTTGGAGCCGTTTTTCTGTTAGGTTTTGATTTATTTTTACCATTTTTTCTTACGTTCCTTTTTGACAGTTTTGCAAAACTGATTTTTTCTTTTTCAAATACTTACCCTCCCCATTTTTATTTTATTTTGCTATTATTATTTTATTATTTCATTTTTGATTTTCTCTTACAGTTTATTTTCCTTTTTAAATTTATTTTCTTCCTGTACCCCCTTCCAAGAGTTTATCTGTTTATTTTTCTTTCTACGTGTTTTCGTTCGACTTTATTTTTCTTTGTTTATTATTACGTGTTACTTTGTTCTGTGTTTTTCTTTTAAATATCCGTAAAGTTCTGTGTTTTATTTGTTAATTTCAACAGTACATATATTTGTTTGTAAATTTTGTGTTTATTTTGTATATTCTGTCCATTTCTTTTTCTTTC
This sequence comes from Acanthosepion esculentum, assembly GCA_964036315.1. Lineage (NCBI taxonomy): Eukaryota > Metazoa > Mollusca > Cephalopoda > Sepiida > Sepiidae > Acanthosepion > Acanthosepion esculentum. The sequence goes on along the minus strand of OZ038508.1, from coordinate 69,896,841 downwards.
CTTGTTTATCGTTTTGTTTTAGGGTTGACCGTTTTTTTTATCGGCAACCATATTGTAAATTGTTAGATTTATCGTTTCGTATTTTATTTGTATAGCGCTTTCTTACTTTTCCTTGTATAACGCTTCATTGTATTGTCGAATTTGATTTCTTGTCTGACGTCTTTTTAATTTTTGTACGTTTTTCTGATTTATGATTGTTTTAATTTGTTGTTTCACCTTTAGGCGAACCTTGTCCATTTGCTCTCGTCTGTTGTACATCCTTTTGTTTTGCATTTTCTTTTGGTCTGTTTAAATTTGTTTCGCCTTTAGGCAAAACTTGTTTCTTTGTCTATTTAAACTTTTGTACGTCCTTCTGTTTTGTGTTTGTTGTCTTTTAAGTTTGTAGTCTCATTTACGGGCGAACCTTGTTTATACTGTTTTATTTTTTTTGTCTGTCGTCTAATTCTTGTATGTCTTTTTGTTTTTGCTTTTGTTCGTTTGTTATAAAAGCAACTATTAGAAATTTGTTCCGCTCTTAAGCAAACCTTGTTTATTTAATTTAATTTTTTGTCTGTTTTTCATTTTTTTAACAAGTTTTCCTATTCACCACTCCTCCCATTTCCTTGAAAATGGAAAAGAAAGAAAAGAAAATACCTTCTTTCTTAATTTCAAAAAAGAAACCCAAAATGGCTTCTTTTAAGAGATCTGCAAGGAAGCATTTTTTCAACCCCACCAAAAAAGACTGGCCTGCCTTGGAATCTTCTTCCGCTTGTGAGGACGCCCATTACTGACAATGTAAATAATATGGAGGCCAATAAAGGCCAAGAAGAATCTCCAAATTATATGGAAGCCAATAATGGCAAAGAAAAAACAAAACCTGGAAAATGTATGGAGGCCGATAACGGCCAAGAAAAAAAGAAAAAAGCTATGGTGGCCAATAATGGCCAAAATTTTGAAACGACAAGGAGGCCAATTCTGGCCAAAAGAACAAAAATAATGATACTGCTGAGGCCAGGGATTTGCCCTGTTGTTGGAAGTTCCCTGCAAAATGCATTATCGATATAGCGGAGTTCTTGGAGCATTCCAAGAGTTATGCACACCTTCTTGTGAAAGGTGGGCTCTTGCAGGACCCCATAGAACTAAAGAGGATCGAGAAAAGAATAATGTCAGTCTTCGTCATCGACAAGCATTTGCGCAAAATTTGTCATTCGACGAAAGACACAGTGGTAAAAACACTGGAGTCCCGGGGGTTTAAGCCACTAAGAATTGTTAAGGGCTCTGGCTTTTCCATGTGGGACGTATTGCTACCCACACCCGAAGATTGTGTCATAGTAACAAGCAGTGAGATAATAACAAAAGATATAATTCTGCGAATGGAGTATGAAGGAAGGAGAAGGACCAGGGTAGCTATGTACGAGGTCCCTCCTCAGGTTATCGGTGAAGACCTGGCGACTTGTCACAGTATGGGGAAATACTAGGTGCTTCCTGCGATGGCTTGACCAGGGGATGTAATTTTGACATAATGTTAGACCGAAAAGACTTCCTCTCCATCCCCAACTGTCTGGAAGTAGGAGGCCTGAAGCTGCCGGTCATTGTTACCGGCCGCAAACTGGTGTGTTGAAAGTGTGGAGAGACTGGTTACCTCTCCTCTTACTGTTCAGAGAAGAAGGCCTCTGGAAGTCAGGCCCCAGTTGACCAAAATCCCCCACTGTCCGCGTCTTTAGATACCGCCATGCCTGTAATGGGCATGCCAGTTTCCAGGACCGGAGTGGTGAAACCACCGGTTGGGTCAACGTCTAAGCCCCCATTCCCAAAAGAGCTTTTGCCCGCTGCTAGTGCAGTTGTGGAAAAGGGAGAGGGGGAATGGCAGCTTGCTGGCAGGGCCAGAGGGAAGCACCAGACAGCGGGTCCACAGCCACCTGAAGTCCCCGGGACGGATGACACTGACAGTCCAACTCCCTCTGTCAACATTAAGGGCAATGCCCCGGCCTCTAAATTTACCCAAAGAGAATTACAGAAGTACGACCCATCCTTCGAAAAGATAAAGAAAATCAAACAATTAAAACAAAAATTGGATAAACAAAACACCTATTCAACTAAAAAGGACACACTCTCCACCTCCTCTGTCTCACATTCTCAACCCCTCTCTGTAGGGACCTTAGTCATAAAAAGACCTCCCCTATAAATAAAAAGTCACTCCCTCCACATCATCTGCCCAACATTCACCAGAAAAATCTTCTGCCCATCCCTCAACCTCTCTAAGTAGAGACACCAGCCCTTGCAAGCAAACACCTCACTGCTCTCCCAGTCCTTACCTCATTAAAACTCCCGAAATGCGCCCTCCTCTCAACAAAAGACAAAGAAGTCCGTCACAGGACGCAAAAGACAAAAGAAAAAAGGTGACCAAACACATATATAAGTCAGGGGAAGATGTTTGCCGCATTTCCCCAGCACAAGCAGAAAAGGCCAGGGATTATGGAAATAGGATCAAGGATTTAAAGTATCTCCTATCTGTCAAATAATATGCTGACAGAGACATCGAAGATCAAAAAAACTTTCCACGAGGCGATAGAGTTTTGACAGTCATAAGAACTGGGACGGGGGCTCGATAAGCATGGGCTATGCTTGATGAGGCAATAGTCTCTTAAGATGTCCCCATCGATAGCTATCGTTCAACACGATAAATTAAAAAAAATGAAGCAATTTTGTGCTGGGAGGGTTCCTGTTTTGTTCAACCCTCCCTATATAGAGCACTAAAGTTGACTTTCCCGTGGGATATAGGCGGTCTCTCCCAAGACGGCACCATCAAGACTGAGATGGGCCACGGGTCGATGGGCGAGGCTGTCGGTATCCTGACCCCGTCCATGTTTAATTCAGATAAGCAACCCTAATCGGTTTGATAATGTCTCTCTGGTTAGCTAGTTTGAATGTCCGAGGCCTAACTATTCTGAGCGGCCTGCTTTGTTTCGGCAGATCGAGCCGTTCTTGACATCTCGTCGGGTAGTTTTAGCGGGAGATTGGAATGCCGTCCTTGACCACGATATAGATCGCATAGGGCTAAATACGGGTACTAACAACCGGAACATGAAACCATTTCGGGACTTTATCGACGGGTTTGATCTTGTCGATAAGTACCGGAATGGGCACCCTCGGGAGGTAATTTGGACTTGGACAAATAGTGGCAACTCGGCTCCTGGGACGCTTGCTAACTATCTCGACCGAGTCTTAGTTAGGAGAGTCGATGTAGGGCTCTTAGTGTGTCCAAGTTTCCATTATATAGTTTATTCGGATCAAGGGCTTGTCCGGGTCCGGCTAAACTTAGATAAGCCTAAGGTTAGGCTGGCTGGCTACTGGAAATTAAACTGTTCATTATTTGGTGAGCGGGATTTCCGGGACCAGCTGCTACTAATGATACAGAGGGAATTGACGGGGGCTGTGGTGGGAACTGCCTGGTGGGATAAATTAAAATCCAAAATTAGAACGTTTGCTGCTGATTTTAGTCGTCGACTCAATCTAGATAGATTAGCGGCGCAACTGGCTTTAGAAGAAAAAGTTGATCGGAGAGTTAAATCCCGTGATAGTGGGGAATTAGAATTGTCCTCCTTGCTTATCAAGAAGGATCAAGCGCTGGTAGTTAGGGCTAGGTTGAATAGAATGTCTCATGAGGCAACGAATATGGCCGCTGAATTGCGTGCAGAAGAGAATCGGAGCGCGTGTCGGCAACATATCGCGTACGTCACATTGCCGGATAAGCGGACCGTGGCTACAAACGGGAGCATATGTGAGGCTTTTCGTGAGTACTTTCAGGAACTTTTCACCAGGGAGCCTGGTCTGAGCCCTGCTCAGTTCAACGCCTATTTAGCTGACCTTCCCTGCCTTGAGGCAGCTGAAGCGGCTAGGTGCGAGATCCCATTACGGAGTCGGAAATCTGGGAAGCGCTGATTAGATGGTCTTCTGTACAAAGTGTACTTGAGGCAGGCGCCCGTTTTTGTTCCCTTGCTGGCACTGATTTTCGGCAACTGGATGAAGCAGAGGTCTGTACCCCAATGCTTCACCAGGGGCGTAATCAAATTGTTACGTAAGGACAAAAACAGTGGGGATGGGTTAGATAACTTTCGCCCTTTAACTATGCTAAACACAGAGTTAAAGATTTTGGCTAAGGTCTTAGCGAACCGTTTGCAGGTTGTCCTCTCTAGTCTGATTGGCTCCGAACAGACTTGTGCTGTGAAGGGCAGGACTATTCAGAACAACCTTCATGTGGTACGCTTGATCATCGAGCAAGTCGACAGTGAAGCTACGCTGATCAATTTAGATCAGTCCAAGGCCTTTGATAGGGTTGACCATCGCTTTCTCGAGGCTGTCCTTTCGCACCTGGATCCGACTTCTGTATGCGACCCTCCGGTGCGCTGGTGGAGGTAAACGGAGTACGATTGGAGCCTTTCGCATTGTCTCGCTCCATTCGTCAAGGTTGTCCGCTTTCGCCTTTGCTTTACATTCTTGCGTTGGAACCTTTCCTTCGCAAGTTAAAGACGAATCCGGTCCTACGTGGAATTTCCCTGCCTGGTGCTACAACGTCGCCCACGTATTCCGCCTATGCTGACGACGTTTCGGAAGTCAGCAAAGAAATGAGTAGTTATGAGATGTTGACAGGGGCTAAGATCAACCGCGATAAGTCTGTTGGCTTGCGGTTGTGTGCGTGGAAAGGAGTTTCTCTTCCCGGACCTTTCATCTACACTCATGGGCCGGTCAAGATTCTCGGCGTCTGGTTCGGTCCTGATCTCCAGTTGGAAATGAATTGGTCGGAGGTGCAAAGGAAGATCGAGATTGCAATTAATTTGTAGTCTCGGAGGAATCTTTCCTTAAAGGGAAGGGCGGAAGTATGCGTTTCACACATCTACCCGATTCTCCTTTACCGACTCTCTGTGCTTCCACTTCCGTCTGACACTTTACTGACGTTAGTGAGGCTCTTGTTCTCCTTCTTGTGGGGAGGCAAGTCCGCCAGAGTCTCTCGGGAGACTTCATCCATCTGAAAGCTGTCTAGGTATGCCTGGCATTGAGATTCGTCAATATATGTTTCGCATTGGATTCCTGGATCGAATGTGTCGCGAATCAGATGAGGAGGGCGCCTTCTGGAAGGAGGACGCCCGTAAGAACTTCCCATCCCTAAGAAGAGTGCACTCGTGCGAGGAGGAGGCCCACCGTTTACCCAAAGTCGAGTGCTCCTTCTACCGTGAATGTCGTCGTGCTCTGAAACGCCTCTTATGGGCGTCGGATGGCCTCTCCAACGTCCAGGTGTTGTCTCGTAAGGCATTATATCAGGTGTTAGTTCGTGATGAACTGATTGACGGGCTTGGTCTTGCGAAGCAGGAGGCTCGTTCAATATGGCCTTGGGCACCCGGGTTGAAATGTCTCAATAACAATGAGGCATCACTCACCTGGCTGGTGATACGTGGGGCGCTCTGGGTCGCCAAGAGACTTTGCACAGCGGGCTTGGAGAAATATCCAAACTGCTGCCGCTGTAGTGGGGAAGTCGAGACTATTGGTCACGCCTTCTTTCATTGCAGGGTGGTAGTGCCGTTGTGCAAGTATGTTGAAGGCCTCATGGTTCGCATGCTGCCTGGAAAGTTCTTTGTCCTTGAGGCCGCTTCTCTTTGTAGCAATGTGGCTCCGCCACTGACGAAGGCTGAACATTATGTGTTCTTATGCTTGCTAGGTGTTATGAGAGTCGTGATTTGGACGACACGTCAGAAGAGATTCTATGAAGGCGAGAGTTCACTTCTTCCCAGCTGATCTTATACTTTAAGCATCAGCTTAAAGTCAAGATTAGGTCGGAAAGGCAGAGACTCACTTCATCTGAATTCGGCAAAAGGTGGGTGAATCTTGCGCGTTTGTGTCGTGTGAAAGGGGCTGACCTGGAGTGGCACTTTGATGCCGGTTAGGCATCAGGATATTGCTTGCCTGGGTTGAACACGGGCAACCCATCCCAAAATTAGGTTAGCCTAGGTTTAGTTTTGATTCTTTAGTTTCCTTTTTCAATAAACTTAGCTAGGGTGTGTATGTTCATTAGCCCCTTTTATTTCTGTCCCTATTTTTCTTTAAGTTTAATTCCCCATTCCCTGCCTTGTTAGGTGGTCAGTGATATCAGTTCTCTGGTGGATGCGGGGCGACTTTCTTTTCGGGTGTGAATTTTCGTATTTGTTGTCGTGTCTGAATGAGTACGTGCCTGCGTGAGTGCTTGGGATGAACGAATTTCGTACGGTTAACTGATGTTTCCGCCAAATTTAGCGATTGGGGGAGTATTACTAACATGGTTTTGTTTAGCTTCTTGTAAATAGTTTTTATTTCATATTGTAAATATTCATTGGGGCTAGTTTTAAAATTTTTCGATTGTTGTTTTATTCCCCTCCCCTCCCCACCACATACAGACGATAAATTGTACATATGGGGGACGAGTTAGTATTTTTATGGAGACAATGAGGTATTATAGTGGATGTGGTGAGAAAGGTACGTAAGAATGTATTGTTTTGGTGTAAGGAATATTGTTATAGGTACCTCCACGAGATCGCTGAAAAAAAAAAAAAAAAAAAAAAAAAAAAGAGCATAGCATAATGAAAAAGACGCCAAACTTGACGAAAATAAAATTTTATCGTCTACATATTTATGTTATTATTAAGAGGAAAGATCAAAGTTTATTTTAATTATTTAAAAAATTTTTTAGAACAATCTGAATTTTCATTTTAAAATCCTTGTTTCTCTTTGCATCACCGGAACTAGTAAAATAACATATACAATTTTTAGTACGTTTTTTTTTGTACGACACACATTAATTTGGAAAATCTTGCAAAAATAAAAATAATTGTCGGATGTTAATGAAACTTTCAGAAAGTATTCACAGATGATCGAAATTATTATAAATATGTTTTCTTTTATTAAAGTCATGGCAGAAATATTTTTTTTATATGTATTACCCCTCACCAACTAATTTTATGAAAACTCTAGAAATTCGATCGAGTCTACTTTAGTAATTACAGTAGTTAAAAACACAAGGCTTTGAGGAATGCAAATCATGTTTTTTTTTAGTTTTTAATTGGACCCCACCTACCTGAAAATCAGCTCTGAATTGTAACATACAAAACTCAATAAAACAAATATATTATTTAATTTCAAATGCTTTTATTTGCTTTTAGTTGTTTTTATGAATATGGACAATATTTTCAGAAAACACAAATTTTTCGATGAAGAATGAATTTTTAATACAATTATTTGTTATTTTTTAATTATAATAGATTTTTACATTTAAGTTGTTAAAATATTATAAAATTAGTTAAAAGCCGCATCAGGTTTTGTAAGTGTCCTTGTGAAATAGATCTTTTTTTAGTGCGTTGTAAATTGTATCGTTTTGTCTAATCAGAAGATCCGCACTAATTAAGAAATGTAATTTTGTGTTTATAATCGAGCTCTAATTATAAAGTATGGAAGACCAACCAGAATACAATTAAGTTGCGTTATTTGAGTTAAGCATTGTTCTCCGCTGTTAAGGCCTTTACTTTTGCGAAACATGTGTGGAGAAGTTTATTTGATTTTTCAATTTCAACTGAGAAGGGTACCTAAAAGTATCAGTATCATCTTGTGAAATTTATATGATCTTATTTTTATATTAATCTCAGTTATGGCATTTTTTCCATAAATGAAATATCAAAATTAATAATAAAATGAATGGAAATACAAATAACACAGTAAAATGTAGTAAATGTACATAAGATTATAGTATTTTATGTACACTTCTGATAAAATTTCATAAGAAAGGTACCTATAAATTAATTAGATACCTTTCTTATGAAATTTAATCTCACTCTCAACAGTTTATTTTAATTTCTTTATAATATATTTTCCATAAAGTATCATAAACGTAAAGGTGAAAGTATAAAAAAAATTAGAGCGCTGAAAGTTTTCCTTAAAATAACGAGGTAACTAATTTGTTCACTTAAATGTAAAATATTTCACTTTTCTCCTTCCATAGAACAAATTATTCATCACCTGTCAAGTGACGCGAAAGTTTATGACCTGTTTTTAAATAAACATTATAATTTCTGATTTTCTTAAAATAAGTTTTGAAAAAATGATAATTGATATTTAAAAGAATTTCAAACTAAGATTTTCATTGATTTTATAAAATGGAAAACAATGGTTGCCATTTTGCTGACTCAAAAAAAAAAAACAAGATTTTTAACGAAATTTTCGGACGTGTTAGGAACAATTAAAAAATATAAAAAAATATCCAAAATAATTTGATCTTTCCTCTTAATAATAAAAATTTAGACGATAAAATTTTGTTTTCGTCAAGTTTGGCGTCTTTTTCATCATGCTATGCTCTTTTTTTAGCGATCTCATGGCGGTACCTATGTTAGTATGATTGGGTCACCGTTTGTGGCTAGCTAAGTTTAAAGTTAAGACAGAAGACCGACCCCTTCCCCATTTCGGCCTTGTGCCACATTTCTGTTTTCTACAGAAATAAATATTCTTTTTACTTTGCATTTCAGTAGACACATTTAAAAGATGTGATCTCTCACAGAGATTTGCGTTTTGCCCACTTGTGGGAAAACACCATGAAACACACATACACGTATGTACGAACATTCATCAGAATACGAACTCTTTACGTTCACGCACAAACACAAATGTTGATGTCTTAGTTCATTGTAAATGTTGTTGTTTAATACATATACTTGTTTGTATATATCTTGATAGGGCTTGTTTGTTTTCTTTACATTTCTTTATGGTGGATTCAATCTCTGAGTTCGCCATATTCTTGTAGTGGACTCTCTTCTATCAGGAGTTACACACGTGTTCCTAATTTAACAACACGTAAACACACGGTCCGCTACAGTATCATCTCTTTTTTAACGCCCAAAACAAATTCTGTGCATACATTTTCCACAACACCTCATTTCCAAAGTCTTGAATCAAATTCAAAATTTGTTTTTTGAAGTTTGTCTAAAATCTCCAATTTTTTTTGTCCATACTAAAAAGATTTCGATGTTTCTTCAAGTCAAATAATATGAAAATTGAACCATGAACGCTCGAGTGATACTAGACAAGAATTAACTACCCATTTAAATGGGTATAATTTTTCTCCCCACATAATGATTGTGTATATGGAGGGGAAAATTATAAAAATGTGAAATCATTTATCTTTTTTAAGTAACAAACATCTTGTGGTCAACTAGTATGAAAAATGGGCTAAATTTGTAAAAATGATATACCAGTTCTTTTGATCAGTTCGTTATTACCAAAGTTAATGCACGAATTTCGGTAAATTTGCAGATAATTAATTAAAACAAAAAACAAAACAAAAAAAACAAACTGATTATTCCAAAAATAGCATTGAAATTGAGGGAAATCTACCGTTTAGGAGATATTGACAATGTTAGTTGGGTCCCAGTTACAATCCGGCTGCCAAATAAAGAGCATTAAAATTTGAGGAAACTATTTTTTTTTTTTTTTTACGAGATATTGACAATCTTGGGTCCCGGGTACAGCCTGGCTTTCAATACTGCGCGATTTGCAGATAATGCTCCAGCGACTAATCTTAAGAGAATGAGTTGTTCCTGGTATTAAAAAAGCATGATTATTATAAAAAAAAAAATAGCAATAAAAATTGCAGAAAGAATACCTTTCAGGAAGTTATTGACAATCTTAGTTAGGTAACGCATTTTCTTAGCATTAGTCACTGGGAAATTATCTGCAAATCGCGCAGTATTGGAGGCCAGGCTGTATCCGGGAACCCAACTAATATTGTTAATTAATATCTCCTAAACGGTAGATTTCCCTCAATGCTATTTTTGGAATAATCAGGCGTTATTACGCCTGGAATTAAAACTTTTTTTTTTTTTTTAATGGTCACTGGGGTGGGGGATAATCTTCAAATTTACCAGAATTTCTTTCAAAATTTATAATTAATTTTTTCTTAGAGTAACTCAAATTTTATAAACATTTTTCCTCAAAAATAGTGGTAAATTTTGATTTTATTTCCCGAGCGATAAATCGCTAAATATCCCTTGTGTTCCAAAATCGTCATAATTCCGTGCAAATGTACATGCTGAAAGTGAAATGGAATTAACAATTATGAAGAAACCTTACCGTTTTGGAGTTATCGACAAGAAAAGAATCGGACTTCTTGTTAGTCATTCGCCCCCTCCCCACCTTACTGCCATCATGATTACTGATTCACTGCATAGTACCTACGCAGGCGTAATCATAAAATTTGGCCTATTTACTTCTTTTACAGACTTTCCTTGCAGAAAATCACTACGTACGTACTACCGTGCGTAAAGAAAGGTAATTTTTTTTTTAAGTGTAGTTTTATTTATAACAAAAACAAATTAAATAATACAACAGAACCTTTTTTCCGTTTCGCATAGCAATGACAAATTAAAAGAACAAATTAAATAATAAAAATAAAGCATGTTTTATATTGCAAAATTGAAAATAAAACAAAAATTAATGCACAAATTTGGTAAAGTTAAAGTAGAAGGGTTGATTGTATTTTCATTTGTTTTTAATTTGTCCCCCTTTCTAAACAGAAAACCCCACCCCTAAAGTTAATCTTTAGGGTTAGGTGACAATTATTTTTGTAAAATTTGAAGGGATTTTTAGCGCTCGGAAAATAAAACCAAAATTTACCATAAAAAATAAACTTTCGAAAATAAATTAACTTTATCTTAAAAATAAAATCTTCGTACGAACTAAGTTATTACGATTGCGACAAGAAGATGCACGAAAATTATAAACGTGATGAATTTGTCATGCGATGCATCATCAGACCATACATTTCACTCGCTGACACTAACAAAAAACAAAATAATAAAAAATTAAAAAACTGCCAATCTCAATTACAAAGATTAGCACATTCTAAAATCTAAAAAATGACCAATGTCAATTACCCAGTACAAAACTGCGCCTCTCGTCATAAACCGATAACCTACATTGGACATACAACATTAACAACCCTCTCCCGAAGGATTTCCATAAGAAAACTAAAAGCATGTTGACACCCACAAACAACTGCCTGCCCCCATAAGAAAAATTCTGGTTGATAACAACTTTTTAGAATATGGTGTTACTGTTAACCAGTCAGATTTCTTTTTAGAATCTAACTGAAGAAATCTGATTGCTGACTGAAATTTATCGAGGCTTTATTAAACAATTCAAGTCAAGCATCAATCTTACTTTTAGTTCGAATGTGTTGGTGGCCTTTTAAGAAGACACTCAAGTCATGACCTCATTCACTCGCGCAATATAAAATTACTACTACTTCTACACACACACAATCACCTTAAAACATGGCTAATTGTCCGAAAGCGCTTGGAGCAATAATAATTACGGGCAATTTCTGCACTCCCTTTAGTCCTTTCAAAAGGAAGATTGTAAGTTAAAATCTTAAAAAGATGTTTTATCTGTCACATTCTACGAAACATGTTCAAAAAAAGTTTACTGTCCAAATATATACGATATTCAAAATCAAATGTTTACATTTTAACGAACAAAAAATAGTAAAAAAAAAAGCATAAAGGAATCAAATAATACAAAAAGTAAAAAAAAAAAATATTCTTACTGTCACTAGGACAACTTTGTTACCGATTTCATTATGTTTGCTGACAAAATTACATATTTTATCATTTTTTTCTGTAAATTTATCCGGTACCGGTAATTGTTGAAAGAAATTTGTTGAATCAACCTCCATGCTTTAAAGTACTATGATCTTTAGAAGAAGAGAGTTCCAAAACACATGCTACTTCCGGTATCTGTCCTTCTGCTTATGTATTGGTATGTAAAGCTTTTATGTGGTATTGATTTCATCACTCAAAATGTAAAATAAAAACTGCGTCAAAATATCAAATAGATTTTACTTTGACTTGAATAAATTCACCATGAACTCTTTTTCTACTAACAAAAATTAATCTACCGACCCTAAAAGGCGAAAGAGAGACGATAGTGGTAGTTTCTCTTGGTTTTTATTCGCATTTAAAAAAATAATACCGATTTATTTAATACAAATAATGCTTGTTTCCTCATGTCCTTTAAAAATGTTTTTTGTCATGAATTAACGTACTCCTCTGCAAGTATGTCTTTAAAAACTAAAAAGTGTAAGGATTTTTAATTTAACAATAAAAAAATTGTTTTATGGTTGTTAATGTCAAGCAGAACAGAAGTATATCCACAACAAAATGATTGAATTCGTGTATTGTTATTTTTGCATTTTATTATTTTAAAATAACTGACATTTACAATATTTTTTATTTTAATCTATTGTTTGTCAAAAGTTGAGCTAGGCTACAAACTAATTTTTAGTGCTAATTATAAATACAAAATAATTTGAGAAAAAAATATGTTAACCTTGGTTTTTGTGTCAGTGTACTGTACTGTGCAACATTTGTGTCTGTAGTAGAAAGAAATATATCTAAAATAAAACTTCGAGGGAGATATTTATAATTTAACAAATAAAACAGTTATTTTATTTTTTTACTGTAATAAAGAAAAATTTTCCAGCTTTCCTTAGTTTTGAAACCAATCGAGAGACGTTAAATGTCTATTTCTAAAAGTTACAAAAGGACATTATTGTGAGATTTACCAATTTTAAACTTCGCTTCAAGTCTCTTTTCTCTAAAAATAAATAAATGCAACTCATAAAAACAAAACTAAATATCAGTTTGTAAATTAATGATTTAAAATAAATGATGGTATAGATTTTTATTATTTTACTTTTTTTTTAGTCTTTCTGTATGAAATTTTTCATCTCAAATAAAAAAATATCTTGTCACTTTTATTTACTAATAAATAATAAATATTAAATAGGGACCAAACCTGGATATGAAGATAAACGTAAAAAAAATTTATATAACTATATACATTTTGACATAAAAACCATCATCCATCAATCCAGTTAAAAAGGCACTTGTGTGCGTACTATACATTGTACTATTTTTTTCTCTTAGTGAAATGCTTACAGAACACCAGATATTTTTTCTTTAAAAAAAGGTTAAAAAAAAATGAGATTAAAAAGCAAATTTACCATTAATGGAATAAATTTTAGCACTGATTGCCTCGAACTGTTGTAAATATTCTTAAAAAAAATAATTCTTAAAATATTTATAAATTCAATATTTAGTATGCCACATGGCTACACTCGTGGGACTTGCTGTTAAGCTTATAATCAGGATTTTGTTTTAGGATTAAATCTAGATTTTATGTTCTCATTTCTTCATTTTTGGCTTGTGATGCCAATCATTTTCCATATTTCTTTCTTTCCTTTTTGTAATTTGTTTTGTCTCTTCCAGACAGACTGGAGCCATGTACAGGAGGTGAGTTCCTCATTGTTTTATGTTCTAGACAATTCCCCAGATTGACAGCTAGACGCATGCTTTAACTTTAGAATTTAGATACATGTCTGTATAACATTTAATTTTTTCTTCAAAGTTCCACTGGCTTTACTTCCAAATTCCAAAATAATTCAGCTACTCTGCATTCTCTTGTCATAGATTTAAATTATTAAAAGAATCCTTCATGTTTTTACAAGATAATAGTTTATTTAATACCTTTTCCCATTCTTGTTCTGTACCTTTCTATGTTTACATTAGGTCCTCTACATAGTTGTATTTGGACAATGTTGGAAAAAACGTGACTTGACTGTGGAACCAACCTCATCATAAGTTTTTTGTATGCTCTTGCCTTGACATATGAAAGTATTCTTTTTCTTTTTTGTCACAATTGTTTACCTAAACTAAGAGCAATAGCTTTGAGAACAAGAACAACAGTGCCATTCAGAAAGACACAGCTGGATATTTGGGGATACATCATGAGGAAAGAGAATACTCACAGGACAGGTAAAAGGAGCTGAGGAAAGCAACAGGTAACCTCACTTGACAAGAAGCAGCAAATGGATGGAGGAACGACTTCTACAAAGAGAATATGAATATTATAAAGGTTAAAGTAGAGCTGAAAGGAACAAATGACAAGCAGCTGTGGAAAACCAAGATTATCTACATTCTGAAGAGACATGGTCATGAGAGAGATAATAACTTGTGACCATAACAGAAATTCTTGAGCAAAGACATGTCTAAATCCATGAACAGAATAATTGTGATTTATAATGGTTAACTGATACTAACAGCCAAAAATATACACTTATTTTTTCGGAAATTTTCTTTTCTTTCAGAAAACCCTCAACCCTGGAAAATTTCTTAGTTAAAGTTCAGGTGCAATTTTTGCCATTCCAACACTCATACTGGATATTCTTGTAGGAAATATCCTACGTTAAAGGAGCGCTTGAGTGTGTGCAAGTCAGCTGATTTATGCACCAAATGCACTAGTCTTTCATATTCTGCCGAGCAGTGCCCTTATGTAAAAGGCCAGTTTAAACCTTGTTGGGGTTGCAAGAGCCTGTTTCATTGCAGTGCTTTGTGTCCTACTGTTGATAAGAAGGAAGTGAATGTAAATCCTTTTTTTGAGAAGGACAGAGATTTATTACTACCCATGCTTGAGATTGTAATCAGGCAGGGCAAGACTGAGAAAAAGATAAATTGTTTGGTAGACACTGGCAGTCAACGGTCTTACCTTTTAAGTAGTGTAATGAGGACCTTGAATGATAGACTTGTTCAAACAGCTAAAAGAAAGTTTGTCATTAAAACCTTTTTGGGTTCAGCACAGAAAGTATTAAGTGAAGTTTTGTTGGACGTCAAGCTTCTTAATGGAATGAAATCGATTCCTTTTCTGGTAGATGAAAAGTTAGACCTAGATTTTCATGTGATGGGTCTTAGCACAGTGGTAAACAGTATACAAGCCTGTGGTTTTAAATTTGCGGTGGACTTTTCAAGTGTCCAGGATGATTTGTTCTCTGTACAAGGGTTGTTAGGTGTGGATTTGCTCAAATTTTTGGGCCCCATGCAGTTGACAAGTTTAATGAATGGCTCTGCGTTTAGGTTCCCTCAGAGATTGGTGCCTTTTGGCAATATTGCAGACTTTTTGCCGCCTGAGACTGTTACTCAGGAAAATAGAGCTTCCTGTGACTCATGTATATTATGTGTTAGGGTCCAAGTCCATGTATGTGGATCCTTTGGACTGTTTTTCTGAATCCTCAGTTGAGAGGTACCCGGAGAGTTTATGCAGGGACATGCTGCTGGGCCATTTTTATGTGGATAACCTCATAAAGACCCACAGTTCTCCAACTTTTTTATTGAGTTTGTATCAGGATGCTGTTGACATCATGAAGGAGGTTAACTTCTTCGTCAGGTCCTGCAACTCAAACTGTGATATCTTGACGGTTAGAATGAAGTCTGATTGCAATTTTGTTACTCAGGAATCTCCGTTTGAGAAAGTTTTAGGTTATTATCACCACCCAGACAAGGATGAGTTTTACATATAGCAAGTAAGTTGCTGCCATAACTAAGAGAGGTATCCTATTTAGAGAATTCCAGTGTTTTTGACCTGTTATACTTATGCCTAGGGAGAATATTTATCAGTGACTTATGAAGGCTAAAGTTGACCTGGGATGCGAGGATTCCTTCTGAACACCAGGTGGTCTGGAGTAAATTGTTTGAGGACCTGGTACAGTTGGAATGTTTGAGGTTCCCCAGATTTGTTTTGGATATTTCTGGTCCTGCCAGTTTGTTGGTGTTTTGTGATGCTTCTCAGAAGGCATATGGATTTGCAGCCTATATGAGACAGAATGTGTCTGCCAGGTTGATGTTTGCTAAGACAAAGATAGCACCATTAGAGAAAAGAACTTTGCCGTCTCTAGAATTATTAGCCGTTTTTCTTGCCATCAGAATGGTCCCTAACCTTTTGAAGCTCTTACCGGTAAATGTTGTGAAAAATGTTACCATGATCATAGGCGCTCAAATAGTGCTGTCGTGGGTGTTATCGGATGACTCAAAAACGAAAAGTTTGTTTATTAGAAACAGGTTGAAAGACATTCGGGGAGCAGTGGAAAGGCTAAGAGACCAGGGTTACGATCTGAACTTCAGATATATCCCATTGGCTGACAATCCTGCAGATATGATCACTAGAGGCATTTCACTAAAATTTGAATTGCAGCTTCAGTTTTGGATATTTGGGCCTGAGTGGTTGTTGGGTGACACTGTGAATAGGCCACATAGTGAACTGAATTGTTTGAGTCTCAACAGTCAAAGGTTGGTTTTGGCTAACGTTGTTCCTGATATTTCAATGGTTCAAGATATTGCCCCGGTAGTTGATTTCAACAGGTTTTCATCCTTTCCAAAATTAATGAGAGTTTTGGCCTATATCTTGAAGTTTATCTTAACGTTAAAGGCATCACCTACGGACCATGTGCTGACCACTAAGATTAAGAGGGCAGATGGAGGTATCCAGGAGCATTCTTTGAGGCATCTTTTTCCAATGGAATTATCTATCACCCATTCTCATCAGACTGCTGTACCATCAAGAGAAGTATCCAATTTGGGGGTTGAAGCTTCTGTTAGAGATAATATCAGAAGACCAATTGCCTCTGCTAGACCTCGTAGGAAAGTTAGGTGTGTAAATACTAGGGATGACAACTTTTTATGGTACTGATTTAGCAACTTAGGTTTTTTTTCATTTTATGTAGATCAGGCTAAGAAAAGAAATTTTTTTTTTTTGTCAGGAGAGTTTGAAAAAATATTTTAGGTCAAGGGAGAACAAAAGACACTCACTGTGTTACTGGCCCTAAGAACCTGCTGATACTTTTTTTTAATGGACTGTGATTGGATGGTTCAAAGGTGAACTCCCCCTCCACCTTTGAAAGGGATGGGAGAACTGACTGGACCTTAGCAGCAGTTGGAAACGAGACCGCTTAGAGAGAAGAGGTTCGTTTTCTCTCTCCCTGCTGAAAAGTTGTTCTGGTCACTCTTGGAGAAAATGAAATAATTGTCAGCTTCATACTTTGTGGTTGTAATTCAAAACCTTGGATATTAAAAGCAAAAATAAAAAAAAACGAATCTCAAATTGAAACTGTTTGACACTGCAGGATCATTATATAAAGAAACTGCTGATCACTAAATTCACATTTATACATATTTTTCACACAGGTTAATGACATTTGTGGAAAAGTTAAGAGAAAAAATTGAAATCCTGACTACATAATGAATCCAGAACTCATTCAGCATTGATCAAATGCAGCAACTTTTATAAACTTATAGTTTGTTCCTAAAAATAGATAAAAAAATATGATGTTTTAATTATTTATTAAATAACCATTCCAAATTTTGTATCAACCAGAGAACTGGTTACATAAGCCCAGGTGGAGGAAACTGAAAATGAAAGAACATTTGATTAAAACATTGTAAAAATCTAAAAATCTTATTTTGGTGTTTAAATGGTAGTGATTGTATAATATGTTAACACACAAAATCCCTTTATTGTAAATTAGGTACCTCCGCAAATTTACTAAATGAGCATATGATAAAAAAATGCCCTAAACTTAATAAAATCAAAGTTTTATTGTCAAAATCTTTGTTATTATTAAAAGGAAAGACCAAAGGATTTTTGATTATTAAATTATATATTTTTATCCTTTTAGAACATTGAAAATTTTGGTTAAAAATGTTGTTTTTTCTTACAACAGGAGACCAAAAATTAGTATAGGAAATTTTAGCATCTTTTTTGCAGTGAAAAACACATTGATTTTGAAATTCTTGCAAAAATTAAATAATTGTCAGATTTTAATGAAATTTTCAGGACATATTCACAAATGAATGAAATTATTTTAGAAATGTTTCTTTTATAGAAAATCATGGTAAAAAACCCCAGTTTTTTTATATCTGTTACCTTCCACTTATTTAATTTTATGAAATATCCATAAATTAATTTTTCTATTGCTTAATATTTATGTTAGTTACACACAGAATTCCTTGCTAAATTTAAATCATCAATTTTTTTTTAAAACAGAAACACTAGTTACAAAAATCTACTCTGAATCATAAAATAAAAAATGCAATAAAATTAAGACATTTAAATAGAAAAGCTTTTAATTGTTTTTATTAAATAAGATATATTATGGACACTATTGTCTTAAGGAAAAAATTTTTATCAATTAATGAATTTTTACAAGAATTGTTTTCTCTTTTTTAAAATTTTAATTAAAATAAATTATAAACTTTTAAATCTTTAAATTTCTATATTAATTTGTAACAGGTGATATTGTAATTAAGTAAAAACTATATTTACTAATCAAAAATGGAAATGTTTATTACAATTCAGTGACATCCACCTAATATTTTAGAAATAATTTTGAATTTTCTTTTGTGGGTATAAATGTGTAAATCTTTGCAAAATACGGATGTTTATACACAGCATTATCAGAAAATAAGAGTGATAACTATAGTAAATTTAAAGCCAAAGTACCTAAAGTTCAATAAAACATTATGGAGAATAGTTTCCTTAAATTTGAAGATTATTGGGTTGATAAAAATTATATAAAAAAGGCGCTCACATTATATTCAAGTAATTTTTACAGATATGTCCTGCATAAAAAAAAATTAAGTGAACTTCTATCTGTTAGTCAAACTGTCAACACCTTGAATAAACACTTACCTCCATGTAACAAAATGCATTTCTGTGATATTTTAAACTTAAAGTAATTAATATTTGTTTCAAATCAGATTAATTAAACTTTAAATCAGCTAATAACAGATGGATAAAAATGGTGCTAAAATCAGCACATTTTAGCGATTTGAAAACAAAAACTCCTTCCAGTCAATGTAAATTACTTTTGAAATATAGCAAAGTATTTTACTTATTGAAAATATTAAATTTAATCTATTAGCTTGAAATTAAAACTAAAAGCTTCAAAAAAGATTTTTCATTTTTTAAAATTCATTTTGAACCTCAGGTATCACATTTATGTAGAGGTACCTATTGTAAATGATGTGCAATTAGAAGATAACTTGGTAGATGTAATGCTTCTGTGTTAAAATAATTTCTACTTTCTTTTGTATTGAGGGAAAGTGGTCTGTATGTAACAAAATTTATGCCTTCCCACCTTTTTTTGAATTCAACAAAAAAGTATTCACATTGCAAATAACTGCTATGTTTTACTTGAACTAAATATTGGATTTTTGATTTGTTTCAGGAGTACACAGGCCATTTTGGGATTTCTGGTGAGGTCCCTGCTTTTTTATATTTGATTAAAGCAATCATTTTAATTTCTTTTTAATTTTCAAACCAGCTTTTATAAATGGCTTTGTTATTCACACTCTCTGCTTACTATTTTCAAATCTGTAGGCATATGAATTAATTTTAAATGATGTGACACAATTTACTTGAACCAAAACAATAATTAAATTCATTTACAATATAAATTAAGAAAATAAATTTCTGGTGATTTATTTCAAGCAATTTATTACTTTGGTAATTAAACTTGTAAAGCAGTTTATCTTATCTAATATTACAATTTCTGGAGTTTATTGTCGGTAAACAGATCAGATAGCTTCTTTATTATTCTTTTCTCAGAAATAGTAAATAATTTAAATCATAATACATGATTTAAATTTTTATCAATATTACTGATTAATTTTCAAGCATAGCAGTGGGAAAACTCATGAATTAACCCAATGGAGAAAGCAGTACCATGTGGCATGTACACTGGTTTGTCATCATGGTGCAAACCATACATGTTTCTTTTTAGACCACTACATAAGAGGTCACAATTGATGCAAGTTTTCTCAACTGACCAACAATTGATGTCCCAAGGGAATAAAAAGCCTGTTATTGTTTTGCTGAAGGTCACCTTGTTCACTTTGTGACAATATGGGTTATTTTGGTTGAGTGGGAAAATTCAATGGTCATTTCCCAGCATGTGGATGACATCCTCATATGGTAACTGGTGTCATGAGAGACAGTGAAAGCATGATCACAAAATAGATAATAAATAATGCTATCTCAAATGAATAATTGGGAAAATATTACCAGGATAAGACAGGACAATCTTGACCAAAGAATGTGGTGCATAAATGTCATACAGCATATCAGTTTAGCCCTAAACTTGATAACCCATTAAAAGGCATGAACTCTGTTCTTTAATGGCAGCTGAAGGTGCTCTATCAGAAGACGAATTCCCTACATGTGTATCATTGGGTCTTTGATCCCATGAACGGCAAGACAAATATGAACTACAAGACTGCAAGTGAAATGTTGATAAAGAGAAGGTTTAACACATTTTCAGGCATATAAAGATATCATTGGAAGGAATATAAGATATCATTGGATGTTACTTTGGTTGATTCTTTCATTAGAAGAGTCAACTGCTCTATATCCTAAGGCATTTGTTGTTTGAGGAAAATGGAGGTAGATGACACTTGGTACTGGCTAGGCATTGACATCACATAATATAGCATAACAACACTGCCTTCTGCAAAAAGAAAGCCTATGAAGAGGAATTAGCTATCTACCTGCATTTTTGATGTACATGTATTTCAGTAGAGGACAGCAGAACACTCAGGTGGCAATCTACTGATATGACATAAACCCTAAAATAATTTTACTACTCACACTCTATCTGTTAGTACACAATTATTAACAGATACCAATCAAATTTTGGCAAAGTTTAATTTTTGTACCTGCAAAAAAACAGTGTGTCAAAAGGACAGTTATTTGCTTGACATCACTATTACTGTAGTGATATGTAAATTAGATACTATATGAAAGGTAGTATTGCTATACCTATGGGAGTGTTATCTTCTCTTGTCACAACTACATCTGTCAGAGAGTATACCTATCATAACAATATGGCGTCACCAATCAGTTACTACAATGTAGGATCCTGAATATGTGGAAACCTGGCGGCTTACGTCTTTTGCAGTGTCGGTGAGAGTAAAAGAGTTAAAGGACACCAAAGCTAGTGGAGAAGAAAATGAAGTTACAGATTTGTTTTGGCCTCAGCAGGATGTGAGGCCATAAAAAAAATTCTGTCATGGTCTATCCCAAAATGTTAGAAGATTTAGCATATGAAGAAATTGTTGCCCTCATAAAAGCAAATGTACAACTAAAAAAAGATTGGTCATAGCTGAAAGAACCAAATTTCTCAAAAGTAGACAGAGACCAGATGAAACTATTATGCAATGTGTACAGTGATTGAAAGAAGCATTGAGATATTGTGAGTTTGAAAGAATGGGTTTAAAATAAATGTCTATCAAAGACAAGCTAATTTTGCTAAGACTGATTGAAGGAATGTGAGCTTGAAGCCGCTCTAGAATTTTATGCTTGTACGAGATGTCAAACATTCCTTCAAACATTGCTGAGAGAGTCAAGGGAATATACAGTAATAGTGGAGAAAACTATCCTTTTGACACACTGTTTTCTTTTTCTTGTTAAACTTTGCCCAAATTTCCACCTCTAAAAACAGTCTCCAGATTTGCCCAAATGATTGTAATACCACATCCAGCACCAATATTTCAACTCTCTTTGTTGCAATTGATAATTAAATAATTAAATTATTATACATGTTTTATTATCTTAATGTATTGAACTTTTTTTTTTTCAGAAGAGAAGCCAGATACCAAAACTGACTGGTTTCTGGCACCGAATGTCAACTTCAGGTGAAAAAATAGATGTCATCTGCCAGAGAGTGGCAGACAAAGGAATCATCACTTTAAATCGGCCAAATGTACTTAATGCCCTCAATTTGTCTATGATACGAAAAATCTACCCTCAGATGCTAGTAGGTTTTCTGACCTTTTTTTTCTGTTATGGTCACAGAGTGGTATCACCATTCTTACACATCTTTCCAAGTACTTTCAATAAGTGTTTCTGTCAGTTGTGAAATGCAAATTAATTCAGACTTTGAATGTTAACATTCAAGGTTTAATAAGTAAACAAAAAGAAATGTTCATGCCAGTAAGTTTCTTGAAAGTTGAAGTCAAAAGTAATTCAGTTGATTGAAGGAAAATCTGTTCAGTTTCTGGAAATTAAAATTTAAGGTTTTAAAATGAATGCAAAATAAATATGTATGTAAACAAAAAAGAAAAGTGACAAAGGCCTCTTGTACACCATCAAGAAAACAATGTTTTTGTGAATCTTGTGAACTTTTAAATCCAATATCTCCATGCATGAAAAACAAAAGTATCACAGAAACTGGATAAAAGAGGTGGAAATTGTTTATTCTGAAGGCTTGAATTGACTGTTTTCAACAAAAGACAATTTCCATTGAAATGTGTATCTCTCTCCTCTTTCAAAAGTAAATATTCTATCAAAAAATTAGAATTAATACACAATTATTATAAAGTGTTTGAAATTATTTTCCTTTTAATCATACAGTGACCAAACTGAATGTTCATTGTTACCTTATACTAAATAAGTACTTATATATGTCAACTACTCCTGGTATCTTGTAATAATGATTTTTAGGACTTCATTTTTTTTTTTTTATAATAGATGATATACAGATGTATAGATCATATTTTTCATTTTACATGTCCTGTTTCTGATTTTGAAGCCTACCTTGTAATCTTTGGGTTATAAAGGATATAAAACTTTTGTTACATGAAGAATAACTTAAATATTAAATCATTGCACTTATCAGGTATAGTGTCTTTCAGTTTTGTTTTGTGTTTTATGGGCCTTTTCTTTTTTTCTTTTAGGAATGGGAAAAAGACAATTCTATGAAAATGGTGATTATGAAAGCTGCTGGAGGAAAAGCTTTTTGTGCTGGAGGAGACATTAGAGGTATTTTTGAAACCTTTTTAATCTCTTGATTGGATTTTATTGAAGAAAACATTTTAAAAAAACTGTTGTCGCTTTTCAAACAGATTAAATATGTTAACTAATATCAAGGAATTAACATCAGATGATACTCATTTCTGAAAGGCCAACATATCAAAAGTTATTAAATTCTTCCTAATTTTGCTTCATATATTCTCCGGAAGCCTCATTTCTGTTTTGTTTTATAAGGGACTCAATTAAGCACTATTTTTATGTCAATAATTAGCAAAAAATCCCAAATTGTTTGGGTATTATTTTCAAAAACTAAAAATACTAAAAGTATTTTAACAATTTAAATAATATTTGAAAAGCTGAAGAAATTGTTCAATTGCAGTGTCTAATCTAAATTTATTGCTTTGAAACTCATTTTGTGAATATTGGTTAGAAACAAAATGAAGCTGCTTAAGATTTAGCATAATATCTGAAAAAGTGTAATTAAAACAGAATTAAATTAATAAATTTGCTTTCTGTTTGATGTAACCATATTTGCATTTTATATTGTCATTTATTACAAGTAAATATTTCTGACAATGTTCACCAATAAAGATGCACTGGGAAAAGTCTTGAAGAAACATTGGTATACCTGAAAATATGCTAAATATTGTTGTCTTTTCATTTTACAAAGGAATAAAAACTTCTATTATTTCGGATAAACTTTCAGATTCCATTGATATAACCAATGATACAAAACACAGTTATGTCATGGTTCTTTTTCTTTGTGTGTGTGTGTGTGTGTGTGTGTGTGTGTGCATGTTTTATTATGGTGACCTGGAAGAAGGTATTAAATTTGAATTTTGCACAAATGGTGTTTTTTTAATCATCAGTCTTTTAGAACCAAAACTTTGACTAGAGCCTGCATAACTTGGAATCTTTTTAATGATGATGATGCACTGAATGAAGCCCAAGAACTCATTAACAGCTTTCTGCAAAGACTTTGAATTAGCCATTCATATATATATATATATATATATATATATATATATATATATATATATATATATATATATATATAAAAGCCTAAGTTTTGCACCAACCAAATCCTATTCCTAAGGAGATCAAGAAAAGGATAAAACACAATCTACCTGATTACTAATTCCCAGATACACATCATTAATTGATGGTAACACCCTGCATTATGTGAAATTATTCAGGTATTTAGGAAGCACTGTCATCTCCCATGCATTCCTGGACAATTTCCAAGGTAACCAACTTGTTACCAGTTTACTATCATCTTTGGAACAAAATAGGAATTGTGATCTTCTTACCAAATGTGTCATTGGAGATATAGAATCATTTTTTTATGAAATCCCAATTTGGTCCTGGGCTGGTTGTGTTATCATGATGACTTAAGGACCTGATGTACAGCCAGCTTCATCATGGTTCATGTCACATAGAGTCTAGCTATGCATGGTAGGACAAGATTAGATACAATCTGAAAGCTATTAATATAAAAAACTTTGGAAAAAAAAAGCTTCAGTTATCAGAGAGACTTGAAAAGTGTATTGTGACACTATTTAGCTATGGTAATTGGTTAACTAATAACCATAGAAATTAAAAACGAGAAATAATTAAGGCGAGGAAGAGCTATATCAAGTGGTGGCGTGAGTGATAGGTGAAGGGGAATGTATGAGAAGGGCGGGTAAGTTGTTGACACCCACTAAAAGGATTGGTATGAGATACCAATATGAGAAAGGAAGAGTCTAGGAGGATAATTCTCCTCTGACCTCTCCTCATGGACGAGGGAGAAACCCCCTGAAATGGAAAGTGATTAACCTTCCAAAAATGGGAAGTAATTAATTTTCCTGCCCTGAGGACAAAGAGAATTCTTCTTGGGAATCAAGAATTATCGAGGAACCCAAACCACGTCCGGCCCCACACCGGGTTTTGGTCAGTGTCCATATAAGCAAACGTCCCAGGGTGTTCAGGCAGTATATGTCTGACCTGGTCCTCAATATGGAAACATTTCAAACCTCATCAAGAGTATGACAAAGAGGAAATGAGAGCCCCAGTCTATTTAATATTTTCCTCAATTATGCCCTGCACATTTACAAATGCAGATGTAAAGAGATGAACACTGATCATTTAAGTATTCCATACTACATCCCAAATGAATCTACCAATAGAAGTCAACAAACCTGTTTTCCCTCCCGAGACCAATGTACTGATGATGAGAAGTGAGCTATGCCGATGACATAGGTATTCACAGTTGAAATAAGAATGATGTTGACTAGAAAAATCAACATCGTGTATCAATATTCCAAGAAATAGGACTCAAGGTAAACCCTTCTAAAACAGAAACAATGATCTGGAATTGTAAAGAGTGTACGGATGGCACATACACTGAATCTAACATAAAAATTCAGGATGTGCAATTAGTAAATAATAAACACTTCAATGCCTTGATGTATGGATCAATTATAACAAATTTATTATAGGTGATAAGGAAATTGAACATAGAATAGGCTTTGCAAGAGGTACTTTCACACAACACTGCAAATTGCTACAAAACTAAAATATTAAAAATCAAGTCATCATCTTAAATAGCCTCGTCAGATTGAAACTTTCATCTGGATGTCGTGCATGGTGCCAAATCCATTCAGAAATATCTAAGTTATCAACTGTATACAACTGCTTTCTCAGATCAATGGTTAAAAATGGCTTTGAGCAAGTGAAACCTGTGGGTTTTCATGAAGACCACACTTCTCCAAACCTTGTGGACTGGGGCAACAGAATCAGAAATAAAGAAATTACATCACTTGAAGACTAATCAACAGTATCAACAACTAAAGTGGATTTCATATGTAACTCAAAGAAAAAAATAACAATCAGGTGTTAATCTGCCACACTATTTCAAGCAAATGTTAGGAAGGAAGCCCACATCAATACTGGGAAGAGTGGTAGCAGCTATAGGACTTGAGAAACCTATTTTTCTGAAAAATTGTTGCTCAGTCAATGAATGCCAACTGTTTCCTTATAAGGAAACAACTAATATTACCCTGCATTGAAATCATTGATAGAGTCCATCCTATATAATTCATCCCCAAAGTCCAATGTCAGCTTAAATCTTAGCCAACATGTTAAAATGAAGAATTGTTCTAAAACTATTTGACTTGTAAAATTATTAAAAACTTTAATTACAATTTGATTTTGGTTACAAGTATGAATTTTGTTATGCTTATTAATAAAACAACCTATTACTATGAATATACAGGATTAGAAAATTGGTATGACTTTTTGTATCCAGACAAACCTGGCAACCACTTCCAAATTAGAAAAAGAAAAATAAGTCTCCATGTAAGATTTTTTCAAAAAATCTAATACAGTTTATATATATATATATATATATATATATATATATATATATATATATTTGTTTTCAGCTGTGGTAGAAGCTGGAAAAATCAAGGATCCATTATCTGAAAACTTTTTTAAAGAGGAATATTATCTCAATCACAAAATTGGTGAGTACATTTCTTTCTTCTAACATCAGATTTTAAAAATGTTACTATTCTATGAATTTTCAGAAACAAATTTGGACAAAATACATAGAATATATGTTTATTTTTATAAATTATTAACAGTGAAATCATAAACACATTTTTATGTTCTAACCTTCTTAAGTGGAAGTGCATAAAAATACTTTCTAAGTTCTTCAATTTTAAGGACAGAAAAATGTGTTTTTGCATGGATGAGTGGTTACAATTGCTTTCTGACATTGACAGCTCGTTGTAAATCCAAATATGTTGGTTGGTTTTTGTTTAGTGGCATATCAACGTCTATGAGTTATTTAATGCTGAAATCTAAATATTTTAAATGCAGTTGTGTACCTTTAACTACAGGTAAAATGTTTTGTTGGTCATTTTATTATAATTATGTATTGTTGGTAATTTTTTATATAAAAATGTATTGCTGGTATTTTTACTATAAACATGTATTTTTACACTTTCATAGTGTTTTTGTTTGTGGGTTCCCTATTTGCTCATAGCTGGGACCCTAACAGGTGCTACCACCTTGGATCAGGGTGAACCTCGGAACAACAGCAATTATGAGGTGGTTCCATGCTACTCAAGACCTCCAATCTCTCGATCAGAGGCCTTGCTGCCAGATGTAGTTTATCATTATACCCAGGACTAATCATGATATGTTGAATTTGTCAGGAAGGTGTCTTCTTAATGTTGCTGACTTAGGTAGGTAATCTCAGTATGCGGCACCATTAGAAAGCACCTGAAAACCATGCCACGATTAGACCCAAGTCTTGTGAGTGAAATTGGGTTGATGAAACTGTTTGGAAGCCATGAATGGTTACAAGTCATTGAGTGATCTTGGCAGTGTTCAAACTGTTGAACAAGGCCAGGTTATGTGCTCTTTCTCCAAGAAACTGAGATTATGGTTCACTCAGCATAGTTGCAGTATAAGCCACAGGTGGGCTCTGTAGGTGATGATCAAGCACAAATGTGCCTGAACAGGCTTCTGCAATAGGGATTAGATATCTGTCTAAGTAGATGTTTATACTCCAAAATGAGTAGACAGCTATCATTATTATTATTATTGTGTGTATGTGTATATATTTTTATTAGTCTAAATGTTATTTTTAGTCAATACCCATATTTTAGTGGACACTCCATTTATTTTTTAACAGTATTTTATTTCATCTATTGGCCTTGAACATTCAAGAATTCACAGTGCTCTTCGAAAATGAGATGGTTAAAGCACATTAACAAACGTTTCTCCCACAAAGGAGGATGCAAAGGGCACATTTTTTCTCTAAGATAATGTTCAAATTAGTAGATGAAATAAAATACTCTTTAAAAAATAAATAGAGCATCAGCTAAGATCTGGCTATCCACTAAAAATAATGTTTAAAGTAATAAAAATATGCTGGACTAATGAATAAAAATCCATTACTTTAGAAATATATATTAAAAGGAATTTCTCTGAAGCTTTAATAAAAGTGAAACATGTTAGATGTATAAATGTTTCCTATTTGTTCTTTATCTTATATATAATTTTTTTTGACCAATCAAAGTTCTTTAATATATTTTATTTCATTTTTCTCTGGTTCTGATTATTTTTCTGGTTTGTGGAGAGAATTTGAATATAAATTGTCTAATATATTTTGAGCACTCAGAAGCCATTATCAAAAACATTGTGTGTGTTGATAAGTTTGTGTTT
Organism: Acanthosepion esculentum; assembly: GCA_964036315.1. Classification (NCBI taxonomy): domain Eukaryota; kingdom Metazoa; phylum Mollusca; class Cephalopoda; order Sepiida; family Sepiidae; genus Acanthosepion; species Acanthosepion esculentum. The sequence goes on along the minus strand of OZ038508.1, from coordinate 69,868,941 downwards.
GGAGGTATGCATGGGTTTTTTGGGGTGGAGAGGTGTTTTGTTTTTTGTCAAAATTTACTTCAGTTTAAGAACAAACATACTAAATATATTTTACAATTAATATTTAAAAAAAGAAGCAAACCCAGTAGAATACCAGAAACTGACAGGTGATGGCCGAACACTGAAAAGCCACCCAAAGAAACAGAACTTCATACCTAGTGCGACATGGCCCTCAATGTTGAATGTTAAATCAGACATATGATCAGTTTATTAAAGGACACAATTTTTTTGTGTTTCCTTTCTTCTTCCTCCTTTTCTTTCTTTCTTGTCTAGACTGAGAAATGGGAAAGGAATCTGTATTACTTGACAACCAGAGTGATTGACCTCCTAATGGAGTAAGTAAAAGTCGCTCACTCAGGTCCACCAAGTGGTACTTTTGAATTGTAATTTCAGTTTCCTGATAATCTCTGACCATGATAGGTCACAAGAAAATTGACTCTCACTGGGCGCTCATGAGAAATTACCCTATGAACTTATTCTATTACTTGTTGTGTAAGGAATAAGAAGATATCATTCCTGAAGTTCCTGGATTTATTCAAATACTTGATTTTTAGGGAATAAAAGAATATGATACCCGAAGAAATCATTCCACTTTCATCTTGGATGTAATTTGATTACCAGAGAGGAAGTGAAGTTCATGTACCATTTCAGAGTTATGCAGCTTATATTGTGGAAAGAAGAACTATTGACTTTTATTTGGAAATTTTAAAGAGATTCTGTCTATTTGCTATTATGAACATTTGAACTTTCAATTTCATGAAACACAAATGCTTGAACTAACACCCCACGTTAGACAAGTGCGTTTTATTGATTTTATGTCTGTTATCCGATACTCTTTGCATATTCTGTTGTTTTTGTTATATAAAATTATTTACAAACATTCATTTTGTGTTTGTTGTATCACGTGTGTTCCTATCTGAGCGAACCCATCTTTTCTTTCTTTTCTGAACCTGAGGATATTCTTATGCATTAAGTTCAGTGTATGTGTGCGTCAAAGCTGTTCCCTGCGGCTGGGCACCTCTCAGTATAATTTGCCTCAGTTGCAACTCTGTCCTTTGATGGAGCTGCCCCTGAGCGCACTCTGCTCAAAGACAGACACACAACTCAGAGATGATAAAAATGTGTTACAAACTACTCAATTTACAGGTTGTGACACAAGGTCAGTTTTTAACATAGGGACCTGGATGCCTTCATTCAGACTGTTTAGCTTTGCTGGTCATAGCTTGTCCAAGCTGGTCAAATCTAGTCATAGCCATGATACTACTAGCACAGGGACAGATCCTTGTTCCTGGTAAGTATCAATGTGTTACAAACTACTTGAGAGAGCAGTTTTACACACTAAAAAATCAATATCTCTATTATATATTATCTACTTCTAGGCAATATCACCGTTCAGGTTTAACTAATTTGCATTAATTAACTGTCCTTCATTACTGTTCTTTTATTTGAGGATTGTTTGTTTTGATTTTCATATAAAAATAGTTCTGTTTAGGAATATTATCATATATAGTGCAGAAAAGTGTTTGAAATTTGCATTTTACTTAGCCTTCAACAAGTTGGCATCTATTTGTAAAACTTTCCTTAACTATAACAAGCCAATTTATGAATGAAATGTTCATTTAAAATTTTTGTTTCAAAAATTTCAAGTAGTGAATATATCTTATTTTGCGAAGCAATAGCAAGCGGGCAAAGCCTGATAGTATCTCTATATGTTCCAAATTTGTAACACTAGAAACAACCCTATCAACCTACAACAAATTCTTGGATCATGGCTTATATGCTTTTAAAGTTTTACATTCTATTTGTTTTTCCTCCTCAAAACATTTAAACTGTTCTCTTTCTAATGTAATTTCTTATTTTATTTATTTAATATTTTTATTTAAATGTTATATTTCACTTAATGTACTTTTTGTCTTTTAGGAAATTACAAAATTCCTTATGTGGCTTTCATTGATGGGATAACAATGGGTGGCGTAAGTAATCAATAGTGTCAAATTTAAAAATACTTCAGATGAGGAATTTTTTTTTCTGTCTTTGTTTCTACTTTTACCAACATCTGATTGATTTTTAAATTATTATTTACATTTAGGGGTGTAAATTATTATTTACATTTAGGGGGTGTAAATTATTATTTACATTTAGGGGTGTAAATTTGCTAAAATGTATTTTGATTATTATCTGCCAATCATCCAAAATGGTTGCCTTGTCTTCAAATTATTGTAACCAGAAACAAATTGACCATAATGTTTTAATATAATTTTTTTGTATTTACTGAATAAAAAAAGGCAGATTTACTTATCTTTGTAGATGAGTGTAATTTATTGAAGCAGTTTCTCACCATAAAAAAAAAACAATATAAAAGTTAAATTGCATCTGATGCCCGAAATTTGTTTTTTAAAGCTAAGAAGGAATATTTGACCAACTGTTGCACAGGCCTTAAATTTAATTCTAAATTAATATGGAATTAGTGTTTGTATCTACTTTTTTCAGGAAACTATCCATAAATTGAATTGTATATTTTAGGGTGTTGGTCTGTCAGTACATGGTATGTTTCGTGTAGCTACAGAGAAAACATTGTTTGCTATGCCAGAGACAGGAATAGGTAAGTACTTTTAGTTTATATATTTAACATAATCACATTCCAATGACTCAAATGAAATCAAATTTGTATTAATCTCAATATTTTGTGCATTTCAATCTCAGACTTGATTTTATTAAATCCCATTTGTGACTAATCTTTTTAATAATTTCTTATAAATGAAAATTAAATGTTTTTCTAATAATCATGTGTCACTGGTTTAAGTTTTTATATTTATTACAGTTTCATATTTATTTGATCTGCAAAGACTAAATTTTTTCAGGAATTGAGAAAAGATTAATTTAAAATGTTTGCTTATTCAACAGTTCATGCTTTCATTCTTGTCTTACTTTATTTATTAATTTATTTACTCATACACCCGCCTACTGAACTCTGTCACACCTAACTCAGTCCTTTTCTTTTCTTCTTCCATCCTCTCCTTTTGGTTAGCAATGAGCTACAAATACTTCCAGACCGTAACACAATATCTTCTGAAGTCTTAAATCAGTCTAGCCTCTCAGGGAAATGGTCTTTTTTTTCTCATGCTGTAGATTTTACGTGTGTTGCATTCATCATTTGTTAAGAAGAGTTATAAAAAAATGACATTGGAAGAATTCACCAACACTTCTCATTTGAGCCTAAAAAAGGTTATTGATAGAGTATACCATGTGGATGAATAGAATTTCACTTTAAGTAACTTTTATTCAACAAGAGTCTTGTGTAGTGTTCAGAGTCAGAAGGAGTTTGGTTTGACATCAGAAGTACATTTTCAGTAAGGCCTGAGGTTTCAAATAGACATTTATTCTATTCTTGTAGATGTTCAACTCACCTTGAATGGAAAACCAGAAGGTAGTCTCATTTTAGCTGGTCTGTACTCCTGAATATATAGATTGATCTACAATTCACAACTGGTTATTATTAGGACCTTTCACCTAATTAAGCAGTATTTTATCCCCAGAAAACCTTTCCATGCACCTATTTTCAGCCATGTGGCAACAACAACACTTAACCAAACTAACATTTTTCATTCTAACTGTATTTTATGTTACTGAGTCATCTGCACAACTTAAGCAGGTTCATGAAATATATTATCACATTCACTTTACTGTTAACACTTTCTTCTCCAATGAACAAATCATTAATGAATATTTTCTTTTCTGAATAATTTTCTTCTATAGGACTTTTCCCAGATGTTGGTGGTAGCCATTTTCTCTCCAGATTATTAGGGAAACTGGGGCTCTTTCTTTCTCTTACTGGTTTTCGGTTAAAGGGACGAGATGTTCTTAAAGCCGGACTAGCAACACATTTTGTGGAGAAAAGTAAGGTGAGTGTTTGCATTCTCTCTGGTTGTTGACCTTCGAACTTCTTCTCACTTGCAATTGTATTGATTAGTCTCAACATATCTTCAAATGATTAAATTATTTTTACTTTCAATTGATGTCCAATAAGGATTTTATAATTATTTTGAATTATACATGGCTTCCTTTCAGGATAAAACAATCCTAAAAAAATCTTTATTAAGCAAGACATAATAAGATAACTCCTGAAAAATGACTAAAATTAAGTTTAGATTCATAAAACTTGGCCACCCAATTAGTTTCTACTAGGTTCTATGACAAAAAATGTCTTTTCAGTAAATGCATATGAAAAAAAGTTATTTTCCTGGATTAAGTAAAAGTTTTTCACATTTAAAAATCAAACATTTTGAGTAAATTTATCAAAATTTAAATAAACAATGTAAAATATTTAATAAGTTTACAGCAGTTTTATTGTTTTTTGGGGGTTTTTTGGCATTTAAATTTTTTAATTAACAACTTGTTTTATTATTCAACATGAATTTCTTCTTTTGCTTTAACCTTGACAAACTTATTAACTTATTGTTTTTCAAAAATAAAATTTTATTTTTTTAATTATCTCTTATTAGGCAAATATGAAAGTCTTTTTCAACTCCTGATTTCATTCTCTAAGTTTGGTTGTAATGATGCTAAAGCTTTAATGCATATAATAAATTCTAGACAATGCTGTTCGTGAATGGACACTAATATTTTACTTTAAAAAAATGACACTATCAAAATAAATGCCAATGAAAACCATTAATCAATGTCCAGATGAAGAGATAGGAAGCCATTTTGTTCCATGATAATGTCTGCCACAATAATTGACATTCAATTTGAATCATTTGAAGATAAAGACTTTATTATTTATACCTTTCCTTTAATCAATCCACCTTGTTAGCTGAGGCTTTTAGGATATGCTGACTGCACCTCTGCAGTGGAGTAACCCCCTCCCCTTAATAAGGCCACCTGTTGGCCTTGGACGGTGACGTGTGATGCCTGGGGATGGTTTCCTAGTGATTGATGACTTCAAGAGGAGGGATGTTTTAATTCCTGGATCCCAACACATCACTTTGGCCCTTTCCTGGGCTAGATGGGTGGTCAGAGAGGCTCGATCCGATCAACTGGTTGGTCACCTGATCCAGATTCCTGCAATCTCTGGAAAAAGCTGAATCAGAAGGCGGTGGCTGTAGAGTTATTCATGCTAGGAAGAGACGATTGTTTTAAACAATTCCTGAGCAAGAAGTTAACTTTGCAACTGAGATGTAGGAAGTTAAACAATTATTGCCTCATCATAGTGTGACTATAATGACTGTGTAGCCCTGATCTGCCAAGGCAAATCTGCTTCTCCCTTGGCATTTCACTTTGTAGGGTGCCATCATATGTGGGGAGCACAATCAGAGAAGCATAATTTCATTATTAATTAAACTCCCATATACAGATTACAAAAATAAGATCATAGAATTATATTAAAAGAAAATGGCAAAAATTTGGGATACGTTTTCAAACAAACTGTATGAACATCAGTTGACAGTCAGACTGGAAAATATAGAGCCATTAGCTGATCAGAGACAGGACATAGTGCTAAGCAGAATCTGAATCTGACAGACACAATTTACACAAACAAACTGTATGAACATCAGTTGACAGTCAGACTGGAAAATATAGAGCCATTAGCTGATCGGAGACAGGACATAGTGCTAAGCAGAATCTGAATCTGACAGACACAATTTACACAAACAAACTGTATGAACATGAGTTGACAGTCAGACTGGAAAATATAGAGCCATTAGCTGATCGGAGACAGGACATAGTGCTAAGCAGAATCTGAATCTGACAGACAAAATTTACACAAACAAACTGTATGAACATGAGTTGACAGTCAGACTGGAAAATATAGAGCCATTAGCTGATCGGAGACAGGACATAGTGCTAAGCAGAATCTGAATCTGACAGACAAAATTTACACAAACAAACTGTATGAACATCAGTTGACAGTCAGACTGGAAAATATAGAGCCATTAGCTGATCAGAGACAGGACATAGTGCTAAGCAGAATCTGAATCTGACAGACACAATTTACACAAACAAACTGTATGAACATGAGTTGACAGTCAGACTGGAAAATATAGAGCCATTAGCTGATCGGAGACAGGACATAGTGCTAAGCAGAATCTGAATCTGACAGACAAAATTTACACAAACAAACTGTATGAACATCAGTTGACAGTCAGACTGGAAAATATAGAGCCATTAGCTGATCGGAGACAGGACATAGTGCTAAGCAGAATCTGAATCTGACAGACACAATTTACACAAACAAACTGTATGAACATCAGTTGACAGTCAGACTGGAAAATATAGAGCCATTAGCTGATCGGAGACAGGACATAGTGCTAAGCAGAATCTGAATCTGACAGACAAAATTTACACAAACAAACTGTATGAACATCAGTTGACAGTCAGACTGGAAAATATAGAGCCATTAGCTGATCGGAGACAGGACATAGTGCTAAGCAGAATCTGAATCTGACAGACACAATTTACACAAACCAACTGTATGAACATCAGTTGACAGTCAGACGGGAAAATATAGAGCCATTAGCTGATCGGAGACAGGACATAGTGCTAAGCAGAATCTGAATCTGACAGACACAATTTACACAAACAAACTGTATGAACATGAGTTGACAGTCAGACTGGAAAATATAGAGCCATTAGCTGATCGGAGACAGGACATAGTGCTAAGCAGAATCTGAATCTGACAGACACAATTTACACAAACAAACTGTATGAACATGAGTTGACAGTCAGACTGGAAAATATAGAGCCATTAGCTGATCGGAGACAGGACATAGTGCTAAGCAGAATCTGAATCTGACAGACACAATTTACACAAACAAACTGTATGAACATCAGTTGACAGTCAGACTGGAAAATATAGAGCCATTAGCTGATCGGAGACAGGACATAGTGCTAATCTGAATCTGACAGACACAATTTACACAAACCAACTGTATGAACATCAGTTGACAGTCAGACTGGAAAATAGAGAGCCATTAGCTGATTGGAGACAGGACATAGTGTAAAACAGAATCTGAATCTGACAGACACAATTCACACAAAACAAAAACTGCACTCCGCTGCATCTCTTGTGTTAAGCACATCCTAACAGACTGAAAAGAATACAAGAAAACGTGTGACAAATATTATGATGTACAAAACCTTATCGTGCTTTTCAAAAATGTATCTGTTTCTCTAATAATAGACTTCCTGAAAGAAGTAAGCTACTTCCAACACTTATAGAAGAAAGCACAATAAATTTTATTTTTTATCTATAAACTACATATCTAAAAAAAATAAACATGTCTACCCTGAAAATATAAAATTGTATACAAATCATCTGTAATTGAAGCCATAAAGTTGCATACAAAACATTTGAATTTCAGCATTGAGTGGCCCATGGAGGTTTTCGTGTGGCTAAACAAAATTAACTAACCAACCATTTTGGCATTAATGACTCATAAGTGGTTGATGTGCTGGTTAAATAACCAATCAATCCTATAATTTCTATCCACCTCTCTCCCCCCTATGGATTACCATTTTTTCTCCCAGATAGACCACTTCCTTATAAGCAAAAATTTCTCCCATCAAAATCAAATAGAAAGAAACTTTCAATGAATTCATTAATTCTTTGAATTAATTACTTTTTAGTAACTTACTGCCAAGATAAAGTGTTTTGATTGAATTAACAAATTTTTTAGAATAGATCAGCAATTTTGTGTTGAGCAAGTTGATATTTTAATGTCTAAAATATTTCTTTTATTCTTTTAAATCAGTTATCTAAAATGATTAAATAAGGAACAAATATGAAAACCTTTATAAATTTGAAATGTTTTGCTATTTTATTTTGCCTTCACCAGAAATATTTTGGTGTTGAGGTAAACATGGTTGTTTTGATATTTTAAATTCTATGCTGTTTGTTTTCATTGGTTGGTTACATGTTATGTGCTCATTTTTTGTGATGTTAATACTTAATGTATTAATTTGTTTTATTATTTTTTAAATTGTTTTGTCATTTAAGAAATTTTTGTGTGTATTGAAAACTATTGGCCAATTGTTTTACTATTACTGTATTGGTTGTTTTTTTTTTATTTAGAATTGTTGTGTGTATTGGGTACAGTTATATATTTCAAGGCCCCTAAGACAATATCATCAACTATTTCTATGTAGACTTTTGTTCTAATTTTAAAGTGATTGGAATACCTAGAAAAAACTTTAAGACTCATTCACTATAATAAAAATTCAATAATTCAATAAAAATCAAAAAGTCAATAATAATAAAAAATTTAAAAGATCGCACTTCTATGTGCAATTAGATTTTGGATCCCTTTTACAGATATAAAAATAGAAGCATACTGCTTCTCAGAGTTCAAAACTATTTCGAAGGCCAGTTTTATCTATATGTGCGTACACACACACATCTACACAATAGAAGAAAAGAGCCAACAGCCATTGACTAAGGTATTGTCTACACATACAGACACATTAGGCTGACTGTAATAAAGTTAAGTCTGTCTGCACATCTCACAACAACATATGAACACTTAATTACTTGATAAAACAAACTTATTTTCTTCACTGCAAGGAAACTTGTCATTATATTTTTCTTCAGAGAAAAACCTTTTTTTTATGGTTCATTTAAAAGATGTGGTGTTGTTAAATGTTTGAAATCCCAAGCCTTAGATAACAAAAATAAACCTGAGTAGTCAGATTCCAAAGAAATGAAAAACAAATGAGGTAGGAGCTTTGCTTAAAGATGTATTTAATTATAAGTCAACTCTGGCAACAAACAGGGTGGAGTTTATTATTGTATAGCTGGACCAGGGGGATACAACTATGGTTGACTTCCACCATGTTATGTGTATGTATGTATGTATATATATATATATATATATATATATATATATATATATATATATATATATATATATATATATATATACACACACACACAGGTATTCATAAAGCCCCACCCATTCACCCAAATAATTTTGCCTACTCTAATTTCATATAAATGTAGTTGTAGTAGGTGTGCTTCATACCACATTATCTATATAAGAATTAATTTTTAACAAATCTAATTTAAATGTTAATGAGATTAAATTTTTCCTACTTTCCAGTTAGAATCTCTCGAAAAAGCTTTGCTGAACTTAGAATCTACAAATCCAACGACAATTGATAAATTACTCAGTGATTTCCAAAATCAGGTAAGTCTGAGGCTGAAATTTCCTGGCCAGGCCACATGTTAATTGCCCCTTTTCACAACCAAAAATGTTTGTTCTTTTATTTATTCTTATTTATGCTTTTGCATTTAATGTTATTCATTTATCAAAGTCTACATCATTTTAAGCTTATATGGGAATGGAAAAGTTAACTTTTTTTGTATGTCATCTAAATTGCATACAACCATTTTATCAAGATGTGAAAGGAATTGATGTGAAAAATCTTCTAAATACATAATGTCAAATAAAAAAAGAAAGCTACTTTGCTTCAAGTACATTTTAAAGATTACCAGTTAAAATAAAACTAATTTAATCTCTGACTTTTGACACACTGTCTTTCTCTGACCATTTGGTAAGCCATGTCTTTTCCAAAAATCACCCCGATATTAGAAATTTTTCCTATCATCCTAATTTCTGGATATTGTGTTAAATGGTGGTCACTGGATATTTCTTTCAACCTAATTTCTTAAAGTCATATTGATCTCTTCTTTCAACAGTCCACCTTTATTATTTCTTCTTAGGGTTTTAACATGTTTTAGTTTCCAAAAAATCTTGATTAGAAAATTCATTGTTCAATTTTATCACTCATTCTACATGCAAAAGGATCCGAAAGCCTTGATCCCTATCAACATGATTTAGTTTGCTTTGTTTTATTTTATTTTTGATAAATTTCTATTTACACAAATTGACTCTGTCTGGATATAAACATTTCTCTGGGATGAGGTTGGAATAAATATTTAAGTTGGAAAACAAAATCTGGTCTCCAACTTAGATATTTAATCATCATCAATTTTTTTTTTTTTATTATTGCTGGTTTATAAAATCCTGCATAGCCTTGGGGAGGGTCTGTTGTGCTAAATCTTCTCTGCAAAAGGATTATTTTCCAAGAAAACATTTTGATTTTTAAAATCAATTTAATGATTGACAGGCTTCTTTTGGAATTATTTAAAATCTTGTATTTTCAAACTGATCCCTGAAAAATGAAAAGATTGACCCTGTCCTCCCCAACAGTTTAGGATTGTATATTATATTATTTGACAATATCTTGTATATCTAAAAAAAAAAAAATCACCTTTTAAAAGTCTAAATCAAACACACACTTATAAAATACTATTCTTAAAAATAATACCCAATCAAAAATCACTTTCTGGTTAATGTGAGACTACCCACCTCTGCAACTCGTTGCACAAAGACACTGACCCCACGTCGTAGAATTTCTGTGCGGTGGATCGAGCGAGAGGCAAAGGAAAAACACAACTACAAACTTGGGTAGGACGAAAAGAGGAGGGAAGGTGTGTGACCTGTTTGTGGACGACCAACTCCGGGCTGACTCTCGGCTGGCGGAAAAAATATATCTCTTAACTAACAATGTCCGGCTGCTAATGGGTCGCTCTTCGATGTTACGTGCTCCGGCCTAAATCAACCTTCCTCGAACCTAAACTAAATCTAACTGCCCATGGCTCAAAGCGCTCCGTATATATGGAGAATCCTCTTTCATCATTTCCGGACAAGGGACACCCACGAATAAACCCATAACTTTTTCATGACCATTTCTCTCTTTGAAGAAAGTGGACATAAAAATATTTCTTAGCCTAGCTGACTCCGATTCAGGGACATTAAATTCAAACCCTTTTAAGTTTTGACCAGAGCCGGTCTTTTTCCTATCTTAGTATTTTGACAAGTACTTAACACTTATCTACCCTTTTCGCCATATGTTTTTATCTAGATTCCTAATCTAATCCTTTGGTCTTGAAGTTTGATGCCCAGGTCAAATCTAACTAATCTTCTCACACATATGTGTGCGCGCGCACGCACACACAGATGTGGGGGTGTATATATACACACACACAGATGTGCGGGCGCACACACACACACACGTGTGCGCATATATCCGACCCATAGTGTCACACACCTCCCCCAATCATCTTTGTCATTTATTTCATAAATTACACAAAAATTTCAACAACAATGAGACACTATGCATCTCCCCTTGCACATTATGACCCTGCTCGGGCGTCCCCGAAGAGAATACAATAATGTACAGGTCACAAAAACAAATTACCACAGAATTCACAACAATTATCGCCACTCATCAGAGGTGGACAACAGGTTTCAATAATACAATATGAGAATATGTATTCTCGGCTGAGGAGAAAACAAAATAAAAATATACAACACACACAAAAAAAAAAAAAAAAATATACAAACAACAACAACCGAAATTACAAGAATTTCAAAGGGTTTCGGTCATCCCCTAACAAAATAAAACAACGGCATAGCCAACACTGCACTGGGGTGGTTGGGATCATCCACCCCTTACAACACTAACATACATATAAGGAGAGAGGAAGAAAGAAAAAAAATTGTTGGTTTCAGTCCTTCCACTTTGCTTTCCTGCGAACAATTTTGAGGGGCTCCTGACTCATTCCTATTCCGCAATCCAGGAGGACTTTTCGATTCACCTCCGACATCATTCAATTTTTCAACATTTCGCCCCCCCCCCCCCAACAAACACAGGGGAATTTTAACCACCCCTATCCAAATATTCAGGAGTATTTTTCTGCTTATCTCCCCTTTTCCTTACGACGTGGGAACATCATAATTTCCGCAGTTCTTTCGGTGTCGTATCAGGAATAATGTTTTCTTCCACTTTGCTTTCTGTGAACAATTTTGAGGGGCTCCTGACTCATTCCTATTCCGCAATCCAGGAGGACTTTTCGATTCACCTCCAACATCATTCAATTTTTCAACATTTCGCCCCCCCCCCACAAACACAGGGGAATTTTAACCACCCCTATCCAAATATTCAGGAGTATTTTTCGGCTTATCTCCCCTTTTCCTTACGACGTGGGAACATCACAATTTCCGCAGTTCTTTCGGTGTCGTAACAGGAATAATGTTTTTGGAAAGCATTGTGGAATTCACTCCTCCACCAGGGATCTTCACTACCCCCTGTACAAAAACCACAACTCTCTCCCTGTGTTTACTGGGTATGTCAACATGACTGACTTCCCAGCCATCCATCACACCATCTACATACAACAACACAAAAAAAAAAGAAGAGAAAAAAAATGTTCACCTTCAATGGTTAAGCTTGGCGAGTTTTCCTTTTTTTTCTTTTTTTCTCCTTTTTTTTTTCTTTTTTTTTTCTTTTAAGTCATTTGTTTTTATGACGCCAAGTTGTAGCGGCTTTGTAAGTGGTGACTCCACTGAGCATGCAGTGTCCGATTGGTCCATAATTGGGAAAACTATACTGTCTTTTGTTTCCTTGGTCCCTGCTATCCTGACTGACATTCCATCTTGGTCACTATGTCTCTTTTCTGGCATATTTCTAATCCTACATCTTATCAACCACTGCCTTCCCCGGATTATCAATATCACTACAATTACAATTACGACCATGTAATCACCACTTCTGTGGACTTTTTAAAAATGGTGCTCTGACTGCGCCTCCACGCACCAATTGGCATCATCAGAATGAGCAGTAGCAGGATCCTCTCTCCAGCCATTCTGTAATGCAATAGGATGCAGAGTTACTAGGGATGATCAGAGAAAACGACACTATACCCCCATTCCCATTCTACTTCCTTCTATTCTTAGCAGCAACCATCCCCAGGAGATGTACAACTAAGGTTGGAACCCTGAGAGGGTGGAGTTCCCACATCTATTTCCTCGGGGCGAAATTGAGCCCCAACCTCCTGAGGTAAGTTTTCCTCCCGCAACCTGGCCTGTATACTACCCAGGGGCATATCTTCCTCATCATCCATTCCCTCTTCCTGTGGGGGTTTGGCTACTCTTAATTTCAACTCTGCAAGGGGGATCTCATCCTCAGAAATCCACCTATGTGGTTCCCGTCGAGGAGGATAGAACTCCACCCCTGGGTCGTGATCATCATCTGCCATACTTGACGGGGATGATTCTAACTTGGAATCCTGGGTATCGGAGTCCAGCTCCGAGGGGGGTGCAGCTAATGTTGATTGCCTCATTGACCTTCCGTTGTTTTTGACCTGTGCGTTTTCCCACTCTCTGAGCTCGGCTAATTTCAGATCATTAGCATGGACCCTCTTAAACTTTCCCGCTAGTTGGTCCCATATTACAAAAGTAACGGGGCTTGTTTTTTCGACTATCCTGTAGTATGGCCTCCACTTTTGATCTAGTTTACCCTGCCTATCGTGAGCCCGGTAATAGACCGGGTCTCCTACATCTAACTCTACCTTTCGGCGATCCTTGTTTATGGCGTAATTCCTCTTTTTCTGTGCACGTCTAATCCTGTCCCGAGCCCTTACGAAGGTTTTATGCTGTTGTTCAATGATGAGACGGTGGTGGTCCTCACCCATGTATTTCCTACGAGGTTTTAGCAAATTGTCTACCGGTAGGACCACATCACGCCCGAACAGCATGTAGTATGGTGAGAATTTTGTGGTCTCACACATCGAGAACCTCACTGCGGCCAGCGCCTGAGTTAGGTACAGATCCCAATTATGTCTGTCACTCTCAGTTGATTTAGATAGAATGTCACCCAAGAAACGGTGGAAACGTTCTACCTTGGTATTACTCTGTGGATGGTATGGAGACGTAGTTACATGCCTTATATTGAGGCTTGCCATTGTTTCCCTCATGATCTCATTCACATTTTCAGACCCATTGTCGGTCACTATTTCTAAGGGGGCCCCATAGCGCGGAAATATCTCTGTTAATATCAGACTAGCTACCGTTTGAGCCTTTTTGTCTGTTACAGCGTAGGCTTCTGGCCAATTAGTTAGCCAATCAACAAAGCTAACAATATAGACATTTCCCCACAGGGTTTCACCGTATGGACCAGAGATATCCAAGCTAACCTTTTCAAATGGGTAAGCTGGAACATCCATTTCCTCAAGAGGGGCTGTCTCACACCTGCTACTTCTGGCCTGACAGGTGACACAGCTATTCACGTATGTCGTTACTTGTTTGTACAATCTAGGCCAGTAATATTTCCTACTAATGAGCTCGTAGGTCTTATCGATGCCTATGTGCCCTATAGCGTCATGGCACTGTTCCAGGATCTTATTCTGTAGTGCACGGGGGACGTACAGTCGAGGTCTAGCTTCCTCGTCCCTATTAGAAAGGTAGTATAACCGATCATCCTGTATTAGGTATCTACTTGCACATGCTTCTGTTACCTTCCCTGCCTCTATTGCTTCTTTTAGTATCCTAATTTCCTCATCCGTCTGGTATTCGCACTCTAGTCCTATTAAATGGTGCTGTCCTGCAGTATTTGAAGCATCACAGGTTACCTCGTCAACGCTTGGCACCTTTTCTATTCGGTGGGAGTTGATCGCATTTATCTGATAGGCTCGATCATCCACTTCTGGTATTACACTGATTGATTCCCGCTCCAACTGCTTAGGAATCCGTGATAATAAGTCAGCACATGTATTTTCTCTACCAGCCAGATATTCTATTTTGCAGTTATACCCGCTTAACTTAAGTGCCCATTGTTGGATCTTTTTATTGGTCCAGTCTGCTTCGAACAGATACTGGAGGGGCTTATGGTCAGTCTTAATTACGAAGGTAGCACCACTCAGGTAATAGTTCAGCTTTTCTAATGCATAAACTATGGCATAAGCTTCCTTTTCAATCACGGGCCATCTCTGCTGAGTAGGAGACAATTTATGGGACAGGAAGTAAATGGGTACTTCCTCTGGCACACCTGGTATGGGGCTGTCCCTCTCGGGGCATGGTTGAGTAAGGCAGGCACCGATGCACTGATCGCTGGCATCGGTGTACAGAATCATTGGCCTACTCAGATCCGGGTAGGCCAATAAGGGGATGGCTGTCAACTGTTCCTTCAGTGTATTGAAAGATCGCTGACAATCCTCCGTCCAGCTAAACCGGGCATATTTCTTTGTTAATGCTATGAGTGGTGTTGCTATCCTTGAAAACGCTGGTATGAACCTCCTATAATAGCCTATTGCCCCTATAAATCCTCTAACTTCCCTAACAGTCCGTGGTTGGGGCATAGCTCTGATTACTTCAACCTTATCTATATCCGGGTGTACCCCACCCTCATCAATAACGAATCCTAGGTAGTTTGTTTCCTTTTTCATAAACTGACATTTAGGTAACTTAATCTTTAGTCCATGCTTCCTTAACCGAGCAAACACTGTCCTCAGGTGCCTGAGATGCTCATCGATAGTGGCTGAAAAGATCAATATGTCATCCAGGTAGGCCATAGCGAACTGTTCCAATCCCCCAAGCACCACAGACATGAGCTGTTGAAAAACACCAGGCGCATTGGCTAACCCAAAGGGCATGACTCTAAACTGATAAAGTCCCACGTGACATGCAAAGGCAGTCTTCTCTCGATCGGCCTCATCCAAGGCCACCTGCCAGTATCCTGATCTCAGATCTAACTTGGAAAAGTAGGTGGATTTGCCAAGCAAGGCCAGAATGTCATCGATCAATGGCAGGGGGTAGGCCAGAGGTTTCGTGATGTTATTCAAGGCTCGGAAATCAACACAAAACCTATGCCCCCCATCCTTCTTGCTGACTATTACTATTGGGAAACTCCACGGGGACACTGAACGTTCAATAACGCCTGCTCCCAGCATATCTTTAACTGCCCCTTCTACTAGTTCCCGTTTGTGCAGTGGGGTTCGATATGGTTTTAGTCTTATAGGTGGATGGTCGCCAGTGTTGATTTTCATCCGAACTGACTGAGTTTGACCTAAATCCTTATCCGAGTTGGCTATTATGTCCCTATTCTCAATTATAATACTGCTTATCTTATCCTTGTGTTCAGTTGGTACCGCTATTTCTTCAACATTAACTGCTGTGTGTGTGTGTCCATCTCCATAATCTGCCTTACCTATTACATTCTCCCTTATGCTTGCAGATACCGCCTTTCCTATTTCCTTGCCGCTAGGTATTCTTATTGTGGTGTTAGTGGTGTTAGCCAACATAATTGGAATCTGGCCTTCCTTACCAACTTCCACCACTGATTCGCATAGCGTAACCTCCCCCTCTTCATGAATGGGATCATCTATGGGGGTTATTTGAAAAGTACCCCCACGTTGTTCTTCTGGGGGAGACACTCTGCCTTGACAAGAAACAGCTGTACGAGGGCGAATAACAATGTCCTCAGTGGTTACCACCATAGATTCCTTGCTCATGCAGTTTTCAAGTGGTATCTCCTTTCCCCTTAATTTCAGCCTAACCGGGTTGAAGCTAATGTGCGCCTCGTTTCCTTCCAGCCAATCTCTACCTAAGATCATCGATCTACAGAGAGTGGTTGCTACATATAATGTTTGCATAGTTACCACCTCTTCTACCATCACTGGCAGACATATCATACCAGATATTTTTATTTCCCGGCCATCAGCCTGTACTACCCTTAAGTCTGCAGGTTTTAAATCCTTGCTCATAAACCCTAATTCTAACAAATCCTTGCGCTTAATTATTGATATGGATGCTCCAGTATCTAATAATGCTGTTACCTTTTTGTTTACTATCTCTACCTCACAAGTTAACCCAGTGCCCTGACCAATTAATCCATAATTTTGGGCCACACTGATTTCCCTCTGGGTGCCCCCCACCACGTTTCCCTGGATCCTTCCAAACCTCCTACCTCCGGATGCACCCTCCTTTCTGGGGCACTCCCTCCGTATGTGACCCAGCTGTCCGCACTCCCAACACCCCGGTTGTCTTGGGTCAGGAAGTGGCCTTCTCCAGCCCCTTTCATGGGGGTGGTCTCTCCAACGATAGCCCGAATGGCCACGATCCCCCTGATCCCAAGCAACAGGAGGAGTCTCTGTCCACCCCGTTCTCGTCTCTCTTGCCCATCCCTTTTCTTCTCCCCTCCCCTGGGAGGCTGTGAGCCTATTATAGAGCCTAAGACTCTTTCCTGCCGTTGCAAACGCCTCCGCAAGTGAGGCTGGGGCCCCCCTTGCTGTGTCTTCTCTTACGAACGCATTTTCTATAGCGTCCGTGTAGTACTCAGCTAGCTGCGCCTGCACCGCCTCCCCATCACGTTGAACAGCGTCTTTGTATGCAACCTTAGCTAATCCTAAAACTCTACTTGCTAGTTCCGAGAGAGTTTCTCCTTCCCTTTGCTTAATCTTAATTAAGGCCCTAGCAGCATCAGTCGCACTAGTATAATCACTGTACTGGTTCGTCAGCTGTTCTAAAAGGTCTCCCCAGTTACTTTCAGGATTATCATCTAAATATAATCCTATGTACTCTGATACCACCCCGTCCGAATAGTCATAAGCCAGATTCACCAACTCTGTCTGTGTAAGTTGGTAAATTCTAGCCTTTTTCTTCAGAGCTTGTACCCAGGCCGGAAACGCACAGGCCTTTCCCGTGAATATAGGGATCTTGGATCCACTTGCGGCTACCTTAAAAATATCTATCCTATCCATATTTCTATTAAATGCCAGCCAGAAACACTAGTTAGAAACAACAAGGACCAAAAAAAAATAAAACAAAAGAACAAATTTTCAGCCTACCTTGCAGGGACCGGAATAGATTCCCTTTTTCTGTTTCTTTCTTTTTTTTTCTTTTTTTCTTTCCTTTTTTTCTTTTTTTTTTTTTTTTTTTTTAGTGTTTGTTTACTTGTTCATTGCAGTCGTCCTCCTAGATGTAGTAAAAATTAAAAAAAAAAAAAAAAAAAATCTCCAGTACTTGAAGTGTCCGTTCTCTAAGGGGGAAAGGAGTGTGTATCTGTCTGTGCCTCCTTTCTTGCTTCCTTTCTCTCTCTCACTCTGCGTCACTTTCTTTTTAACTGTTCCCTTTCCTCCTTTTGCCTCTGTTTTTATCTGTCTTTGTTTCGTCGTTCGTCTGTTTTTGTTTTGGTTTGGTTGTTTTTTGTTTTTCCTAAATTTTTTTTTTTTTTATTTTTATTTTTATACACACGTATCTGTGTCTATCGGATTATCGAAGTCTTCACTCATTTACACATATATACACATACACCTATGCACATATATTGAGTGTTTAATCGGACGATTCGATCTTTCCTTCCTTCTCCTTCCTCCACAAAGTCTATCGTACTAGCGCGCAACCCAACGTCGATCCTGGTCGGCGGCGCCAATGTGAGACTACCCACCTCTGCAACTCGTTGCACAAAGACACTGACCCCACGTCGTAGAATTTCTGTGCGGTGGATCGAGCGAGAGGTAGGCTCACAGGCAAAGGAAAAACACAACTACAAACTTGGGTAGGACGAAAAGAGGAGGGAAGGTGTGTGACCTGTTTGTGGACGACCAACTCCGGGCTGACTCTCGGCTGGTGGAAAAAATATATCTCTTAACTAACAATGTCCGGCTGCTAATGGGTCGCTCTTCGATGTTACGTGCTCCGGCCTAAATCAACCTTCCTCGAACCTAAACTAAATCTAACTGCCCGTGGCTCAAAGCGCTCCGTATATATGGAGAATCCTCTTTCATCATTTCCGGACAAGGGACACCCACGAATAAACCCATAACTTTTTCATGACCATTTCTCTCTTTGAAGAAAGTGGACATAAAAATATTTCTTAGCCTAGCTGACTCCGATTCAGGGACATTAAATTCAAACCCTTTTAAGTTTTGACCAGAGCCGGTCTTTTTCCTATCTTAGTATTTTGACAAGTACTTAACACTTATCTACCCTTTTCGCCATATGTTTTTATCTAGATTCCTAATCTAATCCTTTGGTCTTGAAGTTTGATGCCCAGGTCAAATCTAACTAATCTTCTCGCACATATGTGTGCGCGCGCACGCACACACAGATGTGGGGGTGTATATATACACACACACAGATGTGCGGGCGCACACACACACACACGTGTGCGCATATATCCGACTCATAGTGTCACATTAAGTTATCTGAGAAAGTAAATATTTAGTACAAAAAGGTGAATTTTAACTTTCTTTGCTCTCTTTATAATCAAATTTAATACACACACTAACCACTTAAGAGATATGGTAAGTTTTTGTTTTTTGCTTCAATCCAATGCCAAAGATTGTAATTTTTCTCTGCAGAGTAAAACTGATGAAGATAAACCTTTTGTGCTTGAGCCTCATATGGAGAAGATAAATGAATTATTTGGAGGAGACACAGTTGAAGATATTTTCAACCGGTTGGAGAAAGATGGTTCAGAATGGTCATTAAACCAATTGAATTTATTGAAAAAAATGGTAAGTGCTATTTCTTGTCTTTCATATTTAAATATGACAGACAAGAAAAATCTTGATTATTTTTTTTAATTTAATTATTTTTCTTGTGTCCTTACAATTTTTATTCTTTGAAAGCTGATTATATGAAAATTATCCATTACTTGGTTCCTCACCTCCAAGCAATAATATTTTAGGCATTTTCAAGGGTAGTGGGTAATTTTCCATGGTAATGTGAATCAGGAAAATATTTATTTGTTTTCTATACTGTGTTGTGATAAGCATTTTTTTTTTGTTAGTGGAGTTTTGCTTAGTTTCCAAACGTAATCAGAACATTCTGGCCATGTTTGTATGTGGTGCTATAGAAAAGTAGCTATCAGATTTGCTACACAGTGCTGAGGTTCAACAACATCAATTTTAAAATGATGGCTGGTACAATATTTTCAGTTGGATAACCGTTTTGCTAAGCCATAAGAAATTGATTGACATTTATGCACACTCAAATCTTTTGTCTATGCAGAGTTTATCCATCAGTTGTTTGGCAATGTGTATCACATTCATTTGTGTTTGAACTACTTTTAAAAAAATGACCTATCAAACTTGTATCTCTATTGATGGTAGATCAAGATGACCTTGTATAACACTGTTTCATTTAGAACTGCATCTTTAAGAACATCTCTAAAGCACAAGTCAAGGTATTGTTTTAGATATATATTTATAAATGTACATATATACATTTATAAATATCTATCTAAAACAATAATTGTATAATCGATGTATCCTTTAATGGACAGCCTAAAATAAATAACAATAAACTGGGAGCAAAACCATCAATCATTTTCATATGCCTTTCTTTAATCTCTTCTTTCTCTATTCCAATGCACCTTTGGATTTATTTGTCATATTTTCTGTCATTTGTTACAGTAGCCAGATAGTGAAATTTTTGCACCTGAATGATTTTGACATTCAATTCATAGCTCCCATTTTGGGTTGACTCTCAGACTGGTCTAGGGTCTCTTATGATTTTCTTTATTACACATCTTTTAATAATAAAGACTGAAATCAAATTAGGCATGTATCTGTACACATAGAGAATGAAGTGATATTGGACTTATGTCCTTTCAGGGTTGTAGTTGCAAGCCCAGGATTCACTTCTGGTTTTATTCAATTCTTGAGCACAAGATTTCTTTTACTTTTGTAATTCTGGAACCATCGATGCCACACATTTCCTCAAAATGTCTGAAACAATAATCCATGGAATTCTCACAATGTCAATCACTGATCTTTGATTGCAGTTCACACACTTTCAACATTTTTGTATGTTGTGCTTGTTGAAGGCCTTAGAAAAGGTGGATGACTTTTCAACAGATTCCTGGCCAAGTCAGAAGAATCAGAGCCACAACCGTCTTTGAGGTTTCACTCATTCAATCCTCTCAATGCTCCAAATAGCCTCTGCAGACAAATGTCCAACTTACCAGAAAAAAAAGAAACTTGATGTATCTCTGATGATTACTTGCTTTATTATAAATGCAACTGTCATATAAACAGCATCACATGATGACAGATCTATCTACATGCATGTGTAGTAAGGTCCTTCTGATTGGGTGCAAAGTTACATAACCTGTTCTTGGGATATTAAGTAATGCTCTGGTGTTTTATAATATATATATATATATATATATATATATATACACACTTCTAAAATAAATGACAAAAGACACTATCGCTGGTATACAATACACTTTGGTTAATGTGTTATCTTGAGAATAAACACCTAGCTGAAAACCTTTCTACATGTAGGTTATTTCTCTTTCTGAACTGATTACTTGACTGGCGGAAACAATAAAGATGAACATATTGTCTGAATAAATCAAACAATGTACGCTTTTTTTTTTCACACATATCATAAATTTCTTCACACTGTATCTGGGAGTATAAAACATTTATATATATATATATATATATCATTTTTTTTTTTTTTTCAAAGAAAAACCTAATTTAATGTTTTAGTTTTCCTAAGATTAACTCTTCTTTTTCCTGGATAGTGGCATGATGGAATCTGTTAAAAGGCTACACTTTGATCTTTGTGGAAATACCTTCCAACACTATTGAAACATTGATTTTTCATCTTTTAAACCCCACCACAATTTAATTTTGGCTTAAAATCATGATTAATACTTTCTTCCACTTAAATACGAAGAAAAATATTCTGTGTTGGCTTATGTAACTGTTCATTTTTTTGGTGGAGGGACTTCTTACAATTTGGTTCCCAGATATTTGTGGTTTTCTTTTTCAGTCTCCCACTTCTTTAAAGGTCACTTTCCGACAAATTCTAGAGGGAGGTTCAAAAGACCTTGCAGCTTGCCTAGCCATGGAATATCGTCTTTGTCAGCACTCTATGGAAGATAAGGATTTCTATGAAGGTGTTAGAGCAGGTGAATTCATATTGCTTTTGCAATAAAATTTCATATCCTTTCAGCTTTTAGAATTTTGGACAAATTTATTTCATTTCTTATTTATTTTAAACTTATGAAATCAAACCGACGCCAAAGTTAATATTGATTTGAGGCTGGTTTCATCTGCTCCCAGATCTTAACTTTTCTTATTGCTTCTTTTCCTTTAAATTCTGATTTTCTTATGAAAACCATTTTTGTTTTGATTACACAATTATATTAACTGTTATGCCTCTTAAAATTAACTTTATCTGGAATGAAAAATAATACAAATACCAACATTACATCAACTTGTTTTGTCTATAATTTCCACCTAATATTTCTTTTTACAGTAATCATTGACAAAGATCAGAAACCGCTATGGCAGCCTTCCACAATTCAAGAAGTAACTGATGACAAGGTTGACTGGTACTTCTCTAAATTAGCTGAAGACAAAGAATGGAAGCTTCCCTGAATGAAAAGTAATAAATTTTACACTGGAGATTTTAATTTTATGATTTAGTTTATCTGACCAAAACCAGATTTCATTTGCTTCAACCCCAGATATATATTAGAAGTTGGATGAATGCAGTGACTGAATAAATACATTAACATTTATAGCTTTTTTTCTTCTTTTTTTTTTTTTAATTTACAGATTTATTTTTCCAACATTAATTTTATTGAAAACTTATTTACCATTTTGTTCCTTTATCTTCATAATTTCATCATCGCAGAATTTTTTTTATCTTTCTCACCAAAGAATTTTTACATTTTCATTAAGAGAATTCTCAAAGAAACCAAAAAAAAATCTACCTGAGAAGGAAGCAAGGCACTGTTTTTAAACATCAAGGACTGATTGTGTTTCTGGCAGCCTAGCCTTTATAAATTTGACAATCCACTAACAATGTTTTTAAAAATATTTTATGCCTGGCTCCATAAACCTTTCTCTGTTGAATATGGCAGAGCCACAACTGTCTTTGAGATGCTCAACTAAACGATGCTCAACTAAACTGTAACAGTTTTTGTCTGGTTACAAAAAAAAAAACATGAAGTTTATCATTATCCAGATGAAATCTTCACTAATTCTAGATGTCAAAGGATTCTCTGGAAGGAACTCATAATACAATTATAAACTGCATCACTTTTAGATCAAGACCAGCTTTTATTAGCTAATAGTGGTTCATTTCACTTGTCTATAAGTTTGTTGTTATCTGCAAATATGGTGGTTATTTTTTGTTCTGTATTATGTGTAAAAGAAAGGAATGTTTTCACTCTGCTACCTTCTGCATGTTATGTTGATTATTCTCCAAAAATCACAAATGGACTACCATGAAATATGGTTGAACAAAAACTCCATCACAAAGACCACTATAATCTTATTCAGAAACTGCAGAATTTTTTTTCTTAAAAAAAAAAAAAGAAAGTTTCCTTTCAAATTTAATTTAGTTCAAATGCCAAGAGTTATGGCACAAACACATTCTGAGCATATGTTTAATGTCACCAACCAGGTAAGTTATTCTTACAGATCACAAATCAAAATCTACCTGGAGAGCAAGTGAATTAAGATGGTCATGCTGTCACTGGTCTTAAACATCAAAGACTGTTTTTGGCAATACATGAATCTAAGACTTCACTAACAAAATCATTTCTTTTAAATGTCTGGATGCCTAAAACCATTTTATCTGCAGATGTTCAACAAATCAAGCTCAGTAATTTCTGATTTCTATTTCTTTCATTTTAATTTCACTGGGTTTTTCTTTTTAAAATCAGTCTCCAGATTTAAATTCCACAATCAGTAAATAAGCAACATATATTGATCATAGCATCAGTTTCATGAAGGTTCATTTGCTATTTCAACTGCTAGTTAATAATGTTTATGCAAACATCACAACTAAAATTAAGACAAGAGAAATATCTTTCACTAATGAATATTGACATCTCAGAAAAATCAAAAATATTACACTCATTACTTGAACACAAATTAATCAACTCTTCCCATTTTGTTAATCCCTTTAGTTTAACCATTAATGTGTGTATTTTACACACACACACATATATATATATATATATATATATATATATATATATATATATATATATATATATATTGGAAACTCCACAATAATATGATACCTAACATTTAAAATTAATTTTTATTAATGAAAAATATTTCTTGAAGCTTATTTTAGTTTTAATTTTAATTGATTGGAAAGAATTTTCATTTTGAAATTTCTAAAAAAATTTTAATTCAGCGCTATTTTTAGCAGTGTTATAAAAATGTAAATATCTTAAAAATAAAATACTTTTCTGAAACTGAGGAATATTAGCTGATTTAAAGAATAATTAATCTCATTTGAAACAACTTATTTACTTTAAATTTTAAATATCACAGAAATGCATTTTTTAACACAATGGTAGATTGTTTATTTATGTTGACAGATTTTTATCGAATGTTGTTCTACAGGGGCTTTAGCCTAAGAAAAAAAAATTGAGGAATATAACATGAGTACCTTTTAAGTACTTGGTAATCTTAAAAATTTAAGAAAATATTCTCTGTAGTCTGTTTTATTGAATTTTAGATCTAAATTTACTCTAGTTATTGCTCTTAAAATTCAGCACATTTATACATACAAAAACAATTCTTTTAAAAATATTTGGGGATGTAAGCTTTACAATATGTGATTAGTAAATATAGTTTTACTTAACAATATTTCCTAAGAGTTACATTATTGAAACTGTAATTCTAATTAAAATTGTAAAAGAAATGAAAACAAATCGTGTAAAAATTCATTTTTCATCAAAAAGTTTTTCTGAAGACAATATTGTCCTTAATATATATTAATCATAAAAGCAATTAAAAGCTTCTCTAATTAAATAATGTTTTAGTTTTATTGCATTTTTATGTTACGATTCAGAGCAGATTTCCAGTAAAACTGTCCAATTTTACAAAAAAATAAAATAAATTGATTTAAATTCTCCAAAGAGTGCTGCTTTTAACAGCAATATAGTCACTAAAAATTATCACTGAATTTCTTGAGTTTTCATAAAATTAAGGAAGTTGGATGAAATGTTAAAAAAGTAAATTCTAAAATAATTTCATTCATTTGCGAATAAGTCCTAAAAATTCCATTAAAATCCTCCAAATTTTTTTCCCCCAAAAATTTCCAAATTAATGTATCTGTCACTGCAAAAATTTGCTATGCTAATTTATAATACATCCGCTAAGACAAGAAAAACAAGACTCTTAATTTTGAATGTTATAAAAAAGGATCAAAAAATTTAATTAAATATTAAAAAAAAAATACTTTGATCTTTCTCTTAATGATAATAAAGGTTTTGATGATGAAACTGTTTTCATTAAGTTTGGAGCATTTTCTCAATCACAGTATGCTATTATATATATATATATATATATATATATATATATTTTAGCAATTTTATAGTGGCGTATATACACTCACACATTTATTCGAACCTATCTACCTATTCATAACATTCCAGAACCAAAATCTAATCCTGAGTGGATCAATCTGAAGTAAGTTATTTTGTTCCACATATCCACAAATTGGCTATTTAAACAATATCATTACTTGAAAGTGATCAATGGAGAGAGATAGTTACTAATAAGAATTGGAGAAAGAATTATGAAATGAATTTAACTTCGATCATGTTACTCAGATTAAAACTTAACCAAAATATAAGTATTTTTTTTTTTTTATAAAATTATTCAAATACAAAATATAAACATTAGAAAAGAATGGAGATTAAAACCATATGATCTGAATAATTGCACAAAATACATAGTTTAAAGAAAAGCTCTTGACAAACCTTACAAAAATTCCATAATTATTTAAGTTACAAGAAAATGTTAAATCCTTTCTTTTTTTAGCTTTAATAGCACTCATCCCTTGTAACAAAGAGAGTTTGGGAACCACACACAAACATCATATTATTATTTTTTTTTTATTAAAATTGGAGTAGTTTGAACAGCGAAATTAGATCAGAATAATTTTGTTTATTGATGGGAATCTGATCTAGCCCATTTGGAATTGGGTTGTTAGGAAGACAATGGAAGATGATCGAGATAATTTTTATCGGTTAAAATTTGAAATAGAGCTTACTAAGGCTATGAGGAACTTTGAAATTCACATGATTTTGGGTTGAAGGCAGCACTAGTGATAATCGTGTGCGGGCCAAGGGTCAATTTATGATCAGCCAGGTTTATCTATTTGTGACACCATTTAGGGCTGCGAGAAGAAAGAAAGGAAAGAAAAGGAGAGGTGAGGGTTAAACTTAGATGATAAGGGAAAGCCACTCACAAAGAGATATTTAGCGATGTTATTTTGATAATGGGAATGGTGAAAATTCTGATGGCCATTGTCGTAAAAATTAGTTGAATCCCAGAGTTTTTAAACAGATAAACATTAACTGTGTCATGATGGCGAACTTGTATTATCGGGAAAGGATTTAATCATCTGTCGACCGCACACAAAGCCCAACCCTGAGTTAAGGAGATGTCGGTTGGACAAGACATCTGTGTTCTGTTGAAATTCGCCTATGATAACAAAAGCCATGTTATTGGATTTTTTTTAATTGACTCAATTTCACCAGGGTTCCATCCACTTAATGTTGGCGAAAACCTGATTGAAGAACTCCATATGCCATGACGTTGGATAAAAATTGAGATTATCACACCCACACTATTGGACGCCCATTGGCCGAATGGTAGCGATGGCCAGGCGGAGGTGATCATGTGATGCAGGGGGGAGGTCTGCCACCGCCCATTGAGAGGATAGGTATGAGATGTTACTGCGAGGAAGTGGGAAAACCGTTGACACCCTCTAAAGTATGGTGAGATACCCATATAAGAACAGAAGAAGTCTTCCAAAAATGGAAAATTCCTGACCGAAAATATGGAGGTGGACCGTGGATTTGGAATTATCAAGGAACCTCAACCCTGACGGGCCCCCACCCCGGCTCTGATTGACCTCCATATAAACAACGCCGCAGCAAGCGAAAATGAGTTCCCAGTTCGAATCCGAGTTTTCCAGTTCCAGTTGGAGACAGACAGTTAGAGCCAGACACGTCACAGAACGCTGACCAAGATTCGCGAACTCATCTTCTAATCAAGAACAATTTATTTTTGAAGAACGACAGACTCACACCACTAAAACAAGTTTTACAAATTTTGCCGAAGACACATCAAGAACCAGTTTCTTAAAGAACAGACAACTTAGATGTTAAGACTCGCCTAACAAAAACGTGTCACGAATCCACATAGCAGTTTGGGAGATAGACGTAGCCCTGTATCCAGCAACAAGATATAAAATATTGTTATCCTTTTTTTAATACTTTTGAATTTTCGAGTTATTTTATTTTCATTTACATCTATTTGTGCGGTACCACCCTTATTCGAACCCGACTTGCATTACGGCCCCGACGACTGATTGATTTTTGTCTGCCTAAGATCAATTCACAACGTGGGTAGGCCGGCTGAGGGTCAAAATAGTTACTTCGGTAACCAGGCGTTGGAGGCGAGTTGGGACCGACGAGGCTGTTATCGGATCTAACCCGATTCCCATCCGAATCACCAAAAGGTTAGAACGTCACACTTGGGTGCCGCGACCAATACCAAGCCAGTTGGCCGTCACAGGACGAGATAGCACGACTGACGCAGACAGGCGGACATCACGTTTGGAGCGGCGATACCCGAACGAACGGGCGGGAGGTGGACATCACATATATAAATGCGCACAGAAATCTGTTGACAGAGTGGTTGGCTCGTCTGCCGTCGAGTGCAGTCGAGCTGGGTAGAGAGAGGTCGGAGACTGGAAGTAACATATTTTGTTGATATAAGCACGAAGAAGCGAATTACTCCTCCAACAATCTAAGACTGCTACTGCTACTATTATTACTACCACTGGAAATGGAAACGTCAAACAAGCTACAATAATCAAAAGGTTGTTTTTGTGCTTATCTGTCATCGAGTGCAGTTGAGCTGGGTGGAGAGATATCAAAGACTGGAAGTGATGTCAGGGATTGGAACAAAACCCCCACTAACATGTACTGTTAATATAAGTACAGATGCTTCTGCTACTACGAAGATTACTACTACTGTTACTACAGCCGAGGAGGAACGCAACTAAAATCTTTAACTCTCCATCACAAGAGTCGTATATCATTCTGAGACAATTTCACAAGCTAATCACAACCCACTGTCTAGAATCCAGTGTATGAGTTTTTATGTCAATTAGTTTCTTTTCTGTAACCGTTTCTTTTCTGCTATATAAGACATTAACACTTCAACCATTGAATAGTTGTTTGTCCGGCTTTCTACTGATATATATTTTTTTTGGTGCATTCTAAGATTCTTAGCACAGACTCTCCAGCTGTGTCTACATTTTCAGTCGACCGTGAATGGATGAACATCACTTCTGCTTTCTGGATCAAACCAAACACAACGTGGGCAGGAAGCAGGATTAAACCAGTGGACCGGTCGAATGATCTACATATGCTCAGTGGATCTACGGCCACTCCCTTAAGTTCGGTTAAGAC
Source organism: Acanthosepion esculentum (assembly GCA_964036315.1). Classification (NCBI taxonomy): domain Eukaryota; kingdom Metazoa; phylum Mollusca; class Cephalopoda; order Sepiida; family Sepiidae; genus Acanthosepion; species Acanthosepion esculentum. The sequence continues at coordinate 69,840,585 of OZ038508.1, read as the reverse complement.
CGAGTAGACACCTCAACCCAGAGAGTAAGACGTCGGAGGTTGAGGGACTGGGATGAAAGTGTTCGACCCTTCTGAGTGAGCTTTAATTAGAACCAAACCATTCTCTAAGGTAATCAAATATTGAATGTGGTCCTAATTACTGTGAAAAACCACAAAAAAAAAATCAAAATGAACTTTCTGTTGAATTCAAGGAATTTTCATATGCTTTCTGATTTCTCTGAAACTGATTAAATTTCTTGTTTACATTTAAAAAGGGAAAAGAAAGATTAAAAGAGTGAAAATTTGATAAGTTCCTCTGTTGAGCAAAAGGTAATTTCCAAATCAGCATCTAGCTTAAATATGGATAAAATGAGCAAGTCACCCACTCACTGCTTAAAAGGTGGTTGTGGGGAATTAGTTTACAACATCATGTTCTTTTTAACTTTGGTTTGTCATTAAATTATTTTTTTTCTTAACACCAGACTGGGAAAGAAATTAATTATTCTGTAATCTCAATTTAACTACAAAACAAGCCAAAACATTTATACCAAAGTTATTAAAGATGTCACTTATTTGAAAGTAAGGATTACAATCGCAGTCACTTGGAATCAAACTATTTTAAAATTTTAAGCATTGACTTATTGTGCATCTTGTTTGCCATTCTTAATAAAAACTAAATTACTTAAGATAAAATAGTGTTTTTGGTGTTACTAAAGATAACACACCAAAGTAGCACCTGTTTTACTATATAGATATTATTACAAAATAAAATTTGTACAGGGTAGATATTTTTCCTTGTAGATAACAAGCCAAAGTAGCGCAGTGTTTTTTTTTGTTTTTATATATATATATATATATATATATATATATATATATATATAGCATAATGAGAGGCCACGTATACTTTCTTGATATGTATATAATATCTGGATAAAATAAATGAAACAAAATTGGGTGTTTTTTTTATGAAAGTATTTATTTGTGTTTTTATATATATACAAAAACACAGAAATAAATACTTTCATAAAAAAAACACCCAATTTTGTTTCATTTATTTTATCCAGATATTATATATATCTCAGATGTTGAACTAGCTTTTAAGTTCACTTAAAATTCCAACCAATCATTTTTTATACTTCAGTGAATGCAGTTTTGTCATCATTACTCATCCAGCTGCTATATTCATTGCATTGTTAATTATGAAGGACTATTTCATTCCCTACTACAAATACTCAAATGTACAATTACTGGCTCATTTTGTGTGTGTGTGTATATATATATATATATATATATATATATATATATATATATGCATGCACACTTGATTCATTTGCCATTTGTAATTACAAACATTTTAAACAGTCAATGACTAGCATTTCTTTTTAAAAAATTTAATACAAATAATTGTAAAACTTCACATATTCCATATTAAAACATTTCACAGAACCTAAAACATTCATTATTTCCTGAAACAATATGTTTTAGGTTCCATGCAGTGTATTTCTTTTTAAAACCAGTATATCTCAAAAGATTGACAGTCATGAAAGAACTTCATTTCTCAATTTCAGCAACTGTTCCATAGAAAATGCCAAACATTGAAACTGACAGCCATGGAAGAGTGAAGAATGGAGAATAATGACATTCAAGACAGTAACAGGCTAACATTGAAATTAGGGGGGAAAAAATGATCACACTGAAGATACTTTTTCTTCCCAAGATTTAGTTTCAAAGTGTTAATTTAAAACTTTGTATGGAGAATAGATGAAAATGAAGTTTTTAAAAAGAAAAAGGCTAAAAATCAATGATAAAGAATGAAAATATATCAGAAAGTCTAAATCTTTAAAAGAAAATTCTCAATGTTTAAATGCAATTTTGAGAATTAGAGGATATAAAAAAGTTATCTAAAAAGAAGATAAGCAACGACTGCTCATTTTCAGAGATTTAATTTGAGTTAGCACTGATGAGGATTAATTTAGTCAATTTTCCATCCTTTTGAAAGGCTGCCTTGAGATAAAAAGATAAATTAAGAGGAAAAAAAATGACAAGGTTCTGGACTGTTGCTGTTGCATTCTTTTCTGCCTGGTCTTCAAGTGTTAAAATGTCAACATTGTCTGCTATTTTTTATATTCTTTGGGAAGCTTTTTAATTTATCTAAAATCAAGCAGACACATCTCTGATACAGAGAGGAGTGAGGGACAGAGAAACGGAAATTTATCTGGGGGATGGAAAAGCCTGTTCACTCTGCTTGTTCTATAACAACAGATGGTGTGTCCGTTACAGCAACAACAGGGCTTGTCGTAGTAGCTGAAGGTACAGTAATTGACTGATTTGTTGCCGCTTGATTTGCTGCCGCTTCTCCTTGGTGAATATGGACTATTTCTCCATTTTCTGTGGTAACTGTGGCAACATGGACTCCTTCGGGTGTTCCCATAGAAACAGCAACTTGAACACCTTCTTGACCATCAGCACCTTGAAATTGCTGGTTAAAGAAAAAAGATTTTTATGAGAGTTTTTTCTGCATGGATAAATGAGAAGTTTAATTGTGTATTTGTCATTCATTATTACAACTGGAGATTTTTTTTTTTTTTAAAGCTGAGAATCAATTATTTTTTAATTAAAAAAACAAAAATATAATAGATTAATAAAATTTTATTTCTGTTAAAGAGTTAATGGAAATGAAATGATAGTATAGAATTTATATAAAAATAACTATTATCAATTTCATGATATTCATTTCTAAACATTTTAGTACAGGCAAATTATTTCTAGATTTAAATGTTTCAAAAATTCATAAGATTTTAAATTTATTTTTTCATTATTCTTTACCTTAAATTAGTGCTAATTGTTTGTCAATTTTAATGTTAAAGTAACTAAATTCACTGACAATAAATTTTATCAGGATATGAATGTTAATATCAAATAAATCATTAATTCATAACAAATCACATAAAAGCCTTAAAACAATTTATTCAATATCTGTTCAAGTATAATCAAAGTGATATCTGTATTCTGAAATAAACCTTTTTGCTGCTCTGATAGTTAATTTTATATCATTGATTATTATTAAGAACTTGTACATCCATATAGTCAGGAGCATTTTTAATTATTTCGTTAGTCAATCAGTGCTGTTTTTAATCTATATTTCAAAATGAACATATTTTTTTCTATTTATTATTAACAATCTTTTTATAAATAGAGACTACTTTTAAAATGTATGATTCAAGAAATATTTCAGATTTTTAAGTGACCAATTATATTAGACAAGTAAATAAACAATTTAAAGTCATATTTTCTAATTTCTTTTCTGACCAATAACTGATGGTTAGAATAATTTTATATCTTAATATACCAAAAATATTTTTATATTTAAATAAGAGCAAAATACAATTGTTTAAACTTTATATAAGTAAAGCAAAAGTTTTTCATGAGCAAAGATAGATTTGTTTGAATTTTATCTCAACAATTTAGTTTAATATGAAAATAACCTTAAAATGAACAAAATGCAATTTAATTTGGTTATTATACAGATTTATGAATAGGTCTCACAAATCAATGAGGAAAAAAAAAAAAAAAAGACATAACACAACATGGTAGCTGGTTTTTGACCTTTGTACAGTGCAGCCACTTTACACTTTTACAAGATATGACTCCATTATACAAAAATTACAAAAACATGAAAATATGAGTTTGCGTAATGCATAATGTTCAACACTATTCTTGCCATTACCCATGTAAATGGCCGGTGGATAACAATCAGTTCAAATAATAATATCTAGAGTTTCATAATAATAGGAAGAGTAAATAGAAAAACCCCTGTTGGATGTAAACCTTACCTGTAAAACATGATCACCTTGTAATATCTGAATATGCTGTGCATGTTGAAGTTGAGAAATTTGTTCTGGCGTTGCATGAAGAATTTGGATTTCTCCTTGTTGTAAGGCTTCCCCTTGCATTGTGACAGCATTCTGAATATCCACTTCACCCTGCAAAACAGAATAAAATCAAATATGACATTGAATATAACAAAATTTGTTATAATTGTTCCAAGAGAAGCAAGGCAGTCATTTACACTCAATCTATATTCTGAGATACCAAAATAGTAACAAATTTATTACATTTCCATATTTACCTGATGTATGTGGAATTTTGTATCTTCATGTGGATTTGAATCTTCAAAACTACTTTGTGAACTCATTATGGAATTGAATCCCATTCCTGGGTTATGAATATAACTAGGAGGAGCTTTGCCTCGAAAAGCCTTAACAGTTAAAGGCAAACCCCTTAACTTGCGGCGAAAAGCAGTCCGACATTTTGAGTCAATATTTTGTTTAATTCTTTGCCAATCAGACTCATTAATCCGAAACCGATAAATTAAGTGACCTGAAAGAGATGAAAATACAAAACTCAGTAAACCGTGTTTGAGAGCAGCATAGCATTTGAATATTTCCCTTTCATTTTATAAACAAAACAATAATTCTAGAAATTTAAGTTGCTGTTCTTCAATACTGTATTTACTTTTGCAGATGAACCTTTACAATATCCTAAAAGATTTTATTTTAGAATAAAGGGAAAATGAATCTAATTCATTAACAGATTGAATTGAAAAATATTTAAAAACTTACAAAATGTATCTTTACATACAATTCAAAAAGCACTTATAATATACACAGTAATTCATATGAAATCTTCAATTTTCTTTTTTCATCAATAATATAAATGTAACTGAAAGTGACTTTACCAAAGGAAGAAAAACAATTGAAAATAAAAAAAATTAAACTTACACCAAATTCCATAAATCATCAAAGGGTCAAGCTGTTTTTTGCCATGTTTCCCCATCCCTGATAAATTTGAACAAGCCTGTGTCTCTCGATCAAACAAATAATCAAGTAAAGTCAATGCCATTTTTTCTGCTGTCCGACAATTGGAGTGAATATGTAGAAGGTCACTAAAACAGAAAAGAAACCTTATTTAAAGTCTTTAAATTGACCCAGTTTTTCTGTGTAAGAAATCAGAAAAATTTGAGAAACAAAATTTGGTCATTCATTTTATGACTGTAAAATCTTTATTGCTGATATTATGACAAAATTTGTAGTTTCAGTCGATAACAGATTCATCAACATTTCTCATGTGTCTACATTGTTCCAATAGGATTTAGTGTCAGTTAAGTTTTTATTTTCATGATTGCAACAGTTTTACAGCTCATAAAATAGAATAACAAATGTGCCGAAATATTTTTGACCCAAACTGAAAAGGCTGTAAAAGAGAGGGGAAAAATCTGATGTTTGATCATTTGCTTAGATTTGGGAAGTGAGAGAGGACAAGGATTTTCAACATTTCTATAAAGCTTCAGGTTCAGTCAGTTTAAAATCTGAACTCTAAAACTGTGTTCATTTTTTAAGAAATTAAAAAAGATATTCCAAATACTGGTTTACAACAAAAGACAACTGTATGAAATATACATGATATATAAACTGAAACATTATTATCCTAATCTTTATTGTTTTTCCTAGTCTGAATAATTTTTAAAAATAATGAAAATACTTCATCTCAAAACTTCAAATCCAAATTCTGTTGCTCAAAGTTTTTCAGATCATTCACTTCATAAAAAAGAAAAAAATCTAAAGTCAGCTCAAAGATCTTAGAGAGGAAAAAAAAATTAAAATCTCACACTCCTTCCTATATAATAGATATACAGTATTTCTTTTAGATAAGTAATGCATTTAACCTTAAACTTTAGAGAGATTTACCTTGAAGAAATAGGCACTCTAACACGCATTTCAGGATTATTTTCATCACCAAGCCAGCAACCATGTGGGTAATCCTCTACAGTCAAAAAGAAATTGAGCATTCATAAAATGCAAATTTAATCTCATAATTCACATACAAAAATAAATTTCTTCAAAAAAGGTAGATGACTAAACAGAGACTTTTCCTTTTTATTTTCTCAATATTGTTTGCTAATTGTCAGGTCACTGATTAATTTATAACTCTTCACTTGCTTAAAAATAAAATATAGTTGTGCTTTATCATTTTTCCTTGCAGTTTCATTTGCCAGGTAAGACATTTAAGGCAGTTCACTTTTTAAATAAATTCACAAAAACCAGCTTCAAATCCATGCTCAATAGGAATTAGTGTATAAATTTGCAAAATATGTGCTTTTATGCATTTATATAAAAATTTGTGAGCATCAGATAAATCTACAAACATATTCATCTTTCTTCTACTCAAACTAACCATTTTAAGACAAAACAAGAGCATGTATGTTTGATAGAGAGAAGGGAAATTTAAGGCTTAGATAATGTTTGATGAAAAGAGTGGCATAAAGTCAGGCAATGAAACAAAGTCTTGGTTAAACAATAAAAACTTGAGGCCAGAAGTTTTGTCAATGAAGTTGCCAGCCAAGAGGCAAAGTTAAAATTAATGATAAAATGTAATGATATAAAAATAAATAAATTAATTTAAAAAAAAAAAAAAGAACAGAACAAAAAAAAAATCATAAACTAGCAGTGGCCATCTGCTGAGTTGGGCTACACATCAAATATTTATGAAACCAACTTGATGCCACTGTGTGCTCACAAGTGGGGAAATCCGTTCAAAGAGTGGACAACTACCTCAGCTGCCTGGTACTGCCAGTTTTCATTCAAACTGTTTAACAATTCCTTGTGTCCTCAAAAATCCGAGACAACAGTTGAAACTGTTGCATTGCTGAGGGCAGCAAATTCTGGAAAAGAAAGGCAAAACTACGTCTATTGGTGTAGCTTGGATAAATGTTGGAGCAGTACATAAGATTAGCGTCAAGATAACTATTTTTAGACATTAAAAGAGCTCCAGAGAAACATATTGGAACTAAGGATTTGTGTGTAAGATCTGGAATAATTTTTTTGCTTTTCTTTCCAACACAAGAAAAATTTGTGAGCAAATATGAAAATAGAAAAGACATACAAATGACATCTAACAGTAATAAAGTAAATGGAATCATCATTATTATCGTTATTATTAGCATCATCTTTATTAGCAAAGCCAGAAAATTAATTTTATTAAGGAGCAAGCATTAAATTGGCAGCAGTGGTAGTAGCAGCAGGACATGTTAGGGAACTGGCAATGACCAATGAGACAAAACTTCTGGCACTTAGAAATGAAATACAAGGGATGATAGAAATAAGGAAGGAAGAAGTTGACAGTACCTACCTTCTGAATTCAATGTAATCAAAGTTACATTGGGACCAATGTTACGGAAGTTGTTGTCCATGGAATTAAATCCAGCATTTGGTGAAATTAATTCTGTTGAGATTAAATTTTAAAATTATAAATTAAAGTAATTTTCATACAAAAATATCTGAATTATGTATTGATAGGAAACAAAACAACATTACAATTAAAATCTTACAAATGCAAAGACAATAAATCATTCTATTAAACGGGTTAAGTTCAGAATTTAAAATGTAATAAAGTAAAAAGTATAAATAAAGAGTAATTCTAGATAAGAGAAAGAAAACCCATTTACCTTTAGAAAATAAAGGTTACTAAGAAAGCAGAGTAAGAGGTTATGTGTGTGTGTGTATTTAAGTAGTAATACAGCAAAGTTTGTCAATTTAGATTGAAAATTAAAATGGGATCTTTTTAACAGATATTTCGGCAATATAATAAAAAAATCAATTTGTCATTTTCTTCTACACGTGCTAGTAAATCTTTCCCAAAAGAAAATATCATTGATATTCTTTGGATTTGTTTAGCATATTTGTCTACTTTATGTCAAAAAAGCATATCATTTCCAACTAGCCACAATGAATGAATCAATGAACCAATTCCTTGTTCCATGTAACTGGCTTCTGAAATAAGTTTTAAGTTGCAATAAGATGAAGAAAAATCTAGCCACCTACAATGCGCAAAAAAAGATCGCCTTAGAAAAATCATCATCTCTAAAAGAGAGACTTGCAAGTATTGATATTTATAGAATTTGGAAAAAAAAAAAAAAAAAAAAAAAATGAGGTGACTTAAGAAATTTCAGCTTTGTCTAAAATTAAAATTATCACTAGCTGAAACACAATGACAAGAAACCTTTTTGTTCTTATATGAAGCAAATACAAGCAAACAAAAACGATTGTAAGGTGGTCTTTTCCAAGATAATCATCACATGTTTAATAGCTCTACACTCATAAGTTTGTAAACCAGTTTTGAATATTAGTATCTACCATAGAACTTGATGTATCTTTGAAAAAGTGAATATGACATAGAATGAAAAACTTTACTTACTTCCTTTTTTATCTTTACTGTCTAATTGGATGGCTTGCAATATATCTGCATCAATTGCTGGAAAAAAAAAAAATTTAAAACGGAATAAATTCTACAAAAGTGCGTGTGTGTGTGTGTGCATATATATTTTATAGGTATATAACAGTGAAAAAGAAAAAAAAATTCTGGGCTGATTTTTTAAAAAGATGAGCAAACACATTAAAAAATTCATTTTTTTTTTTTTTTAATTTTGAATGTGTTATTTTTTGTGTTTTCTTTAATTTTAATAACATTTTGGGTTAGAACAGGAGCACTTTAGATTTATGTAAAGTCTTCATATGGCTGTCTTGTTAAAATATAGTACAGGGTGTGGCAGAAATACCTCCCACAAAATGGTAAGACAAAAAACAACATACTTTTCTGAAACTTTATTTAGGAATATTTGAGGATTTAAAATATAATTAAGCTGATTTGAAAAAATATTATTTAAGTTTAAAATAACAGAGAAATGGATTTTTTTAAAACAAACAGTAGCAGTGATTTATATGCTTTTCATTGCTTGTTAAGGTATTGACAGTTATTGTTGTTGTTCTATGGAGACTTTATCTGTTAAAACATAATTTAAGAAAATGATGGGTGAGCACCTTTTTTATATAATTTTTAAGTACTCAATAATCTTAAAAATGTTGTTAAAATATTCTCCATAATCTAATTTTAGAAAAGTTGACTTTAAATTTAATATAATCGTTGCTCTTATTTTCTGATAATGTCATGTATGACCAACCATACTTTCAAACAGGGGCATGTTACATAATATTTTATATACATAAAAAAATTTAAAATTATTTTAAAAATCTTGAACAAAATACTTTGTATTAAATTTTTGATTAGTAAATATAGTTTTCACTTAATAACAATATCACCTAATAATCACCTAAGTAATGCAAAATTTTAGATTTATATATTATAAATTATTATAATTAAAAAAAAAAAAAAAAAAAATTAAAACAATTCTTGTAAAAATTCATCAAAAAAATTTTTTTTCTTAAGACAATAGTGTCTTTAATAAATCTTATTTATAAAAGTAATTAAAAGCTTTTCTAATTAAATAATGTCCTAGTTTTATTGCATTTTTTATTTTATGATTGTGCTATTCCAGAAGAGGATAATTGCTGCCTACATGATGTCCATGTTCTGCAAGCTTTTCTGCTGGCCAGCATGATCAGCAACAGCAAACTTGAAGCAGACATAATGGCATGATGGTGATTCATTCAATTAACCCCAACCCTAACACCACCTGCTGCTGTATTGCATCAACAGATGCAAATGGCATGGAGTAAAGTATTTACCATCTGTATCATCATAGACATGCAAGAATTCAGGCCTGACAAGTCACAAGGTGGATATACAGAATATGGAGCCCAAGTACTGTTGATAAACCCCTTTTTGGAACCAGTACACATATTGATCTCTATATGAAATCATTTATATGTAATCCAACTATATTACCTGCATATTTAATCTTGAATAAATTGAAACGCACATTCAGGGTTACCCAATTTTATTTTGTCAGTGTGTAATTAAAAATGCCAAAACTTATACCAGAAAGTTTGTATATGCATAGCTGAGAATTTAAAATGTATTTCAAATATTTTTGAGCACAGAAATTATTAGCGAATCAAATAAGGATTTTAGTTTTGTGTAATAGCTTACCTTTATCCAGTGGGCTTTCTTCTTCTGTAAACAAAAGAAACATGTAAGTGAATCAAATGTACATAGAAATATGGAATATTAGAATAAAATCAGTGATATGAGGAGGAGTTGAAAAATTTCTGAACCCGATTTTTGTCATTGGTTTTTGTGAAATGGGTTGAATCAAGAAATTCTCAGAACCCCCCTTCATATACAGAATATATTTAACCAGATTATAACTTCTGATATTCCTACAGACATGGAATATTATTTAAATAACAGATAAGCAAATTTGAAGCCACAAACTAACCATACATCCAAGCACAACCTTTTCCCTAATTGAAGCATTTGAGTGTTATTTTTTTAAAGTTTTTGTTATTGAATAAAACATAGAATATTCATTTTGAAATCATTTTATCTTTGTTTCTCCAGGTCAGTATAAAAGTAAAATTCAATGATGAAAAAAAAAAATTTTAATTTTCACCTAATTTACTTGAAATAACAACAGTAAATGCATTATCACAAGTAGAATATTATCACCAAAAAGTGATTGAACCCAAAAGTCAATTGCTTATCTGATATTTAAATAAGTCAATAAATAAAAGGAAAAAATAATTTTTATTTTATCAAGTCTAAAAAAATAAGGAATAAGTCACTTGACAGAAGTATTAGGATAATATTAATCTTAAGTTTAAAGAAATCAAATAAAAATATATATCTTGCTTGATTAGTCTGTTTAAATTAGATAAATTATAGCAATATTCTTTTCCATATTTTCATTTATAAACAAGATAAGAATAAGCATATTTACCACCATTCCTGTCCTGAGGTAATCCAACTATGAGAGCACCAGACCGTCGGGAAGGTGAAACAGAACTAAAAATGAATCAAATCAATTTTAATCACTGTCACCATTAAACAGCAATCATTAAAAAAAAAAATAAAAGCCAAAGATTCTTTGATGTAAACTATAATTGAGATTGTAATATAAATCAATGATAATCAGAATTTAAAAGTATATTTAATTCCGTAAATAGTTCATGCTTACCAAGATATTTATAGATACAGCAATAAGTTCCCTATTGTTTTCTTGGTGAAGTTTCTCTTCTGCCATGGGTTTGAGTTCAGTCAGTTTAAATGACTGAAATTCTTGTTTAAGAAAATTTCTTGCTGCCTAGAATGAACTTTGTCAGAAGACATTATGATAAATTAGTGTTTTTAATGATTTGCCTTAAACTATTTAATTACTCCTCCATCCAAACTTTGGGAATACAGATAGATTGGTTGATTTGCATGAAGTTAAAATTCATGAAGAGAGAGAAACTTGTCACACTCAGCCAGCCAAAGAAGATAAAGGAAAATTGTACATATTTTCAAGATGAATTGTCTGCTGCTTTCTCTCATGAGCAATTCAATTTGCTGAGAATTTGTAGCATGTTTTTAAAATAGCTTTTTTATTACTTAAAAGTTTTTCTTTAATTTCTATAAGGTTCTGCTGCTGTAAATTAATCAATAAAACTCATCTTTATCGCATCTTAAAACAACTGGGAAGCAACATTTTGTCACCCACGACTCAACCTCAAAAATGCCAAATAACAGAGTACACAAAGCCACTTCATCATCAACACTTTTTTTTACTATCATGTTTTATTCATTAGAAAGAATCAAAACTCATTAACAAATTTGGGGTTTTATATCCTTTTAAGGATTTGACAGAAGCTTTATTTAAATTTTTAATTAAAATATATTATAAAAAGGTATTTCATTTAAAAAATAAAGATTAATAATTGACAATTCAGTTATATACATTTTCATTAAAAATAGATTGTATAAAAAATGTATTTATAAAAAAATATGAACTTAAATTTCAGTTGATATTAGACTTTTGCAGAAAGAAATAACAATAAAAATGGTAAGAATATGGAAAAAAGATGCTAAAATTTCACTTGGTCTTCTACAAGACATAGCAATTATGAATAATAATAATAAAGAAATCTTAGGACAGACACTTTAAATTATATTTGTCCTTCTGTAGGACACTAAGTCTGAGCTTAAAATTATGACACTGATGTTGTGATTGCTCTAAAATTTCATTCTTTTTTAACAGTAAAATTAATAAAGGAATACAATTAGTTTATGATGTAAAAATCTCTGAAATCCATTATTGGATTTCCAAAGAGGTTGTTCAGTTTTTAAAGTAAAAACAAGGTATTTTTGCCAACTTTATTGAGCTTCATTTACTATCTTTTACCATCTTTCTCCAAACTTCTGTCCTCTCAGAATTCTTTCTTTCATAACAAGGAATTATTCTAGGTGTCTTTTTCAGTCTTCCAGATAATTGAAATATTTTTATTAAGCTAAATCTGTAAAGACCCTAATAAATGGTAATCCAAAAGGTGCAATATCTGGTGAATATGACAGAAAAGTAAAAACTTCCAAGTTGTAACAATTTTTGCCAGTCACCAAGGAAATATGTAATCTAGTATTTCATGATGGAATCTGATGTCTTTTTTTATTTTAACACTCCCCACCCTTGCTATTTCCAACTACTCTAATTGGATATAGTACTTGTTCTTCAGAAATCCATAGTTGAGTCCTACCAATCCCACCATATACACCTATATATCTTCATCTATCACCTTAGGATAAAGACCAGCCTTTGGTACAGTTAGTAGTTGTTTACTTTGTCTTCCCTTCTGCATTCCATTATTGTAAAGTAGCCACTTTCCAGTGTAATTTGTTTTAAAAACAAAACATTTTCATTGTTTAAGAAGCAAATGTGAAAATATGTTAGAGTTTTTGGGCCATTAATTCACTAAGCTGGTGCAAATGATTTTTAATGTCGGAGTTGAATATTTTAAACATGTTCATTATTTTCCACATTATTATTATTATTATTATTATTATTATCATCATCAAGTAATGTCTTCATTTGATTGCTTTATTTAGTAAAACTCCAGCACAAAACTTCACTAATCACATTTGATGATTAACAGTATATTTTCTATAAACTGTACAGTTTTTTGTTGTATGTTCAGTTGATTTTTTATTTTTCTTAACCCCAAAATAGAATATGCTGAAAATTTTGCTAATTTCTTTTATCTTTAATTTAAAAAAAAAAAAAAAAAGGGCAATTTTTTTTAAAAAACATACTTGTATGACAGCTATAATATAATCAAAATAATCTTTTTGAATGAATTAAATGCTCCTAACAGCATCTAATGATAAAAAGGGAAAAAAAGAATAAGCTTTTTAGTCTAACCAACATTTCATAATTATTCAAAATAGACTATATATTATAGAAAAATGGTAATGTAACAAAAAAAAAAAGTTTTATGGATATAAATCAAGATTTTAATAAATACAATTTCCATAACATAATCGAAAGATTTTTAAATTAGATTTCATTGTATGTATTGAAACAAAATATACATCTTCACAGAAGCATCAATACCTACATTGACAACAGAACTTTTCTACCAATTTCTATTAATTTATGCAACACTTATTTTGGAAACATTGTATTTTAAAATGAGAGAAGGAGAGAAAAATTATTTTTTGTTTCATTAGTTTAATTCTAGATTTCTTTTCAAAATCTTTTTATGAAGCACTTATTTGATCAGATAGTCAAAAATCTGAAAACAAAACTTTTAGACAGGAAGTCACACAGGTACAAAAAGCAAAAATATTTCCCTCTACTCAAGTTATAAAATTATTATATCAGCTAGTAAAAAAAAAATACTGAATATAACAAGATTTATATCGACATAAAAAAAACTAATAAAGATACTTAAGTCTCTCTCCTTCACATAATTGTGTTTGGTTAGTACTTAATAGTTTTTGGTGTTTTTTCAGCGTTCCTTGCAATAGTTTTAAGTTGAATATTTCTCTCATCTCTTGAATCCTTTATTCTATCTTTAACCTAAACCAGAGTCATAATCACGTAAAAGAAATTGGTTTCTCTTCATTCATACTTGTACATGAAGTTTGGTTGACATCAATCTAGAGTTGTTAAATAGAAATATTTATATCATCAATTTTTAAACTGAACATCTAATAGTAACGTGGGCCACATACTACATGTTTTTGTATACGGATATATTTTGTAGAAGAGCGATATTAAGAGAGACAGATATAGACTATGATAAGAGATTGATAACATTATCAATAAGAATGTTTAACAACTTAAGGGATAACTGGGAGTCAAAAGTGATATTAGAAATAGGTTCAAAGAAAATCAAATATTAATCATCAGTAATTGTTAAAATAATCAGTTTACTTACCCCCGTTTGGAATTAAAAGTAGTAACAATGTTGTTGTTGTTGTTGTTATTGTTGTTATTGTTGTTGTTGTTATTGTTCTTATTTTGCGCCACTAATTCCAAAACTTTAACTTCCAAATATTTTGTCCGTAAACCCATATTTTCCAGTTTACTCTCTATGCTGTCAAGTCGTAAACATATTGCTTTATTGATGTTGAATAAAATTTGCTGTGAACAGAAAAAAATGCAGTCAATATCAAGAGTGAAAAAAGATTTTAATGAACAAATTAAAATTTTCACAATCTGAATTCCACTAGGCCTAAAGAACACAAAATACACTTTCATTATTGAAGTTTTCTGGTACAGATGGATTAGATAAGCACAAAAACAAAACTGTTTAGTTTTTGCCTAGATTTTCTTTATAATGTAATTTGGTAAAAAAATAAAATAAAAATAACTTGCTTCTAATAAAAACAGTTCAAAAAAATTGAACAGTTCAAAAATAAAATTGAATTAGAATAAAAGTTGGTAATATAAAAAAATATATGATAGCAATTTTTAGTTAAACGCATTTTCATAGTCTTTACCCATTTATTGCCAATCAGTATGCATCTGTGTTTAACATATTTGTTTATAAGATGTCTATAATATCCACAGTTTAAAATGAATACATCTTTTTAATAAAAGATAAATATTAGAGAAAATTTAAAACAGGAACATAACAAAAGAAAAAAGGACTAGAGTTCTCTCAATTGCATTTTGAGCAACATTTGTATTCCAATCATTAGATTTCATTAATATTTGAAAATATAAATAGTTCCTAAAAAAAGATGATTTAGACAATTTCTAAATATCCATGACTGCTTTTAATTTCCTTAAAACAATACAAGCACATTTAAATAGGTTGCATGGGATCCCATGCAATGCTTAACACAATTTATAAAGGGCTGAGACCAATCTCTCTTAAGCTCAAACAAAAATGTTTACAGTTTGCCGGCAACTACCACCGAGTGGACAGGGAAATCGTCTCATCCTTACTCCTATGGCATCCTTCTGGAAATGTCTTCTCACGAAAATTGACTTTCCCCAGACACCATAGCTCAAGACTCAGGTTTTGACATTAAGGATCTGGGGACCAAACAGTGTGTAAAGGGATTGTCAATGGAGTTCCGACCAACCATAGTGGAAGAATGATGAGGATGAAATAGGTATTATTTATCATGGACAAGAAAAACTGATTGAACAAATATATCCAGAAGCACACACTGGAATGAATAAAGATAAAGCAGCACAAACAAGACTTATCAACCACTTTAAAGAAAAGACTTATATACAAAATTTTTTGTCAATGAAAAATTTAAGTATATATGTCATAAAATATACAAAATTTTCAGTCTTAGTATTGAAGGGATAATACCTTGATAGATTGCTCCATATTAATATTAATATCTTGTTCTAACTTCATCCTTTTTTCTGATGGTTCTCCATCACAAGAGTCTTCATCATCTGCAGAAAAAACTTTTAAAAAAAAATACACAACTGATTTAAAAAATTGACAGGTTTTTTTAATTTTTAAGTTGGCAAAATAAAAACATAAATGACAGATTTTCACTTATAACAAATATCTCCATGAAGAAAACCTTCTAAAGGTTTAGCAACTAAACAGAAAATATTTAATTTTGGTCATAAGATAAAGTAGGATTTTACAAATGAGAAATTCAGTAAATTCATTGTACTCAATGGTGTTCATAGGATTTTAAAAACTAATATTTCCAATATTTTTCTTTATTATATTTTTCTTGGAATTGACAATTTCATATGTAAAACAATTTTAAAGCATGCTATTATAATTCTTGAATGAGAGAAATTTCTTACTGGATTCATCACTCAAATCTTGATTACTCATATGAGTCATCAAGTGCACAGCATTGACAACTCTTGGAGCTGGTTTTGTAATAGCTGTCCCAACACTGACTGAATTTGACACAGCCAATGCCTCAGTAGCAGCAGTTGAAACATTATCATCTCCAGCAACAGTGACACCCGTTGTTTCTGTAAGAGCAACTGTTGGAACACCCACTTCATTCATTACAATCTGCAAAACATAAAAAAGAAAAATTAGTTTTACTTATTTTAATTTTTTATAAGTAAACATTTACTTCAATTCCAAAACACTTACTGCTGTTACATTCCCAGGAACATCAACAGATATTTCTTCTTGAACAGATTTTGATGTACTGGCAGTAGAAACAACATTTGTGCCAACATTGTCTTCATTCATTCCTACCTATAGAAAAGAAAAAAGGGAATAAAGTAAAGTTTTTCTTTAGTTACTTGGATGATAAGCAAAATATGGTTGAGAATAAAATAAAATTTTAACATTAACATACTTACCAGTACATTTTAAAACATTTTTAAAAGTTCACTTCTGAGAGAAAAAGCAAATTTTTTAAAAAATTATGCAGCACAAACAAAAACTGGTTTAAATTAATTTTTTTTTAAATTCTCCGAATTCATGTAAACAAATATTAAAAAAACTAAATCCAAATTACAAGCATGGAAATGGGTACTTCAACCTGGTGTAATGGTTAGCAAGCTTGTCTCGCTAGATCAATTATGATTGAATAGTGAGTTTGATCCTCACTGGGTGGGCGCCCCATACTTTTGGCTTTGTGCCACATCCAAGCTATGCTTATAGTGATTTTATAAGCATAGCTTGGATGTGGCACAAAGCCAAAAGTATGGGGCGCCCCCCACCCAGTGAAGATCAAACTTATAAAATCACTATAAGCATGGAAATTTAGAATTCTTTTATATTTAAAGCACACATTTTTAACTATTGCAAATATCATAATTGAAAGAAGCACCATGAAAAATATTAATTTCTTGTGAAAAGTTTTCATTATATTCTTTTCCATCAACTGCTAAAGTAATTTTTTTAAAATCATTTGTAGAATTTATTGGTATATTATTGAAAAAAAAAAAAAAAAAAAAAAAAAAATCACAAATTGCTTACCATTTGAAGATGCACTGTTGTGTGCAGCTTTGATGACATAAGGGAGCAGCTGCTACACAACTAGTTGTGCACCATAAGGAACTGAATTTGATGATCAAAATTTATCACCATGGTATACAACAAATCACCAGCTGCACCGGCTAAAGAAATAAAAATAAAAATGTAAGTGAAATTTAAACTGAAATACATTACATCTATCATTACCTCCACCTACAACAACTTAAAATCATCCTTGTAATTGTACACTTTAGAAAATTTAAACTCAATTATAAAAGAAAAAACAGTTAAAATATTTGATTTATTCATAGTAAGAAATACTCACTTATTTTTTAGTTTTAATGCTAGTTTAATAACGAACCTCAAAACAAAAGGTTTAATTTTTCATAAAGTTTATAAAATTCATTGTATGAATTTATCTATAAATATTTGCTCATTTGTTACATAGAGTACATATATGTTACATATAATTCTTTAACATCCTGATGCTAAACTCAAAAATTTAGGTTAAAAAAAAATCTTAAAGTGATTTCTTAACACATTTTAAGAAAATAAAAATCTATAATCAAAGTCACACAGATAAAATATCCAAATTTATTTTTGAGTAAAATAAGGTTCAAATTACGTACCACAAAAATGAAAGAATTTGTCAACATTTTTAAAAATGAATTCTTTCTTGAAGCTTTTATTTTAGTTTTAATTTCAAGCCAATAGATTAAATTTAATATTTTCAATACACAAAATAATTTGTTGTATTTCAAAACTAATTTAAATTGACTGAGAAGAGATTTTGTTTAAAAATTGCTAAAATTTTTTATTTTAACCTCATTTTTAGCCATCTTTTATCAAAGTGTAACCCGCTTATTTAAAAAAATTTCCAAAAATAAAACATACCTTTCTGAAACTTTGAGGAACATTGGCTAATTTAAAGTTTAATTATTTCTGATTTGAAACCAATACTACTTTAAGTTTAAAAATATCACAGAAATGCATTTTTTTTAACATGATGGTAGTTTTTATTTAAGGTGTTGACATGTTGGCAACTTGAATGACAGAAGTTTATCTAAAGTTTTTCTATGGTGGATATATCTGTAAAAAATAATTGAGGAATACAACATGAGTGCCTTTTTATATCATTTTTAAGTACCAGTAATCTTAAAAATTTAGGAAAATATTCTGTAATCTAATGGTTTATTGAATTTTAGATATGTTGACTTTAAATTTACTATAGTTTCTAATAATGTCGTATATGCACATCCATATCTACAAAAATTCAAAATTCTTTTTAAAATATTGGTGTTTAATGATTTGTCCTAAGCTTTTCCATTTATGATTAGTAAATATAGTTTTAAGTTAATAACACTATCACCTAATGGGGACAAAGTAAATACTAAAATTTCCTATACTAGTCTCCCCCCCCCCCCACACACACAAAAAACCAAGTTTTTAACAAAAGTTTCTAACGTTAAATGATGAAAAAATATAATTTAATAATCAAAAACTCCTTTGGTCTTCCTAAGAGTCTTAATAAAGATTTTGATGATAAAATTGTTTTTAAGTTTTGGGCATTTTTTCATCATGGTAGCTTAGGTACCTCCATGAGATCGCTAAAAAAGAGCATAGCATGATGAAAAAACGCCAAACTTGACAAAAAAAAAATGTTATCGTCTAAATGTTCATGTTATTATTAAAGAGGAAAGATCAAAGTATTTTTTTTACATTTTTTAATCGTTCCTAGCACGTCTGAAATTTTTATTAAAAATCTTTTTTTTTTTTGTCATCAAATCAATTATTTTTTTCCATTTTATAAAAAAGATGAAAATCTCACTTTGAAATTCTTTTAGAAATCAATTATCATTTTTTCAAAATTTATTTTAATAAAATCAGAAATTATAATGTTTATTTAAAATATTTTGAACCAAGCTTAACTTAGCTTTTGCGCCGAAAAAATGTAATTTGAAAATAAAACAAAGCCGGTCATAAACTTTCGCGTCACTTGACAGGTGACGAAAGACATTTTCATGACATTTAGACAGCTTACGGGAGGATAATTCTTTCTACGGATGGAGGGAAGTGAAATTATTTAGATTTCAGTGAACAAATTAGTAACCTCGTTATTTTTGAGGAAAACTTACAGTGCTCTAATTTTATTTTTTGTACTTAGCTTTCACCTTTACGATGATTTATGGAAAATATATTATAAAGAAATGAAAAAAAAATAAGACTGTTAAGAGTGAGATTAAATTTCATAAGAAAGGTATCTAATTAATTTATAGGTACCTTTCTTAAGAAATTTTATCAGAAGTGTACATAAAATACTATAATTTTATGTACATTTATTACACTTTACTGTGTTATTTGTATTTCCATTCATTTTATTATTAATTTTGATATTTCATTTATGGAAAAATGTCATAACTGAGATTAATATAAAAATAAGATCATATAAATTTCATAAGATGATACTAATACTTGTAGGTACCCTTCTCAGTTGAAATTGAAAAATCAAATTAACTTCTCCACACGTGTTTTGCAAAAGTAAAGGCCTTAACAGCAGAGAGCAATGCTTAACTCAAATAACGCAACTTAATTGTATTCTGGTTGGTCTTCCGTACTTTATAATTACAGCCCAATTATAAACACAAAATTACATTTCTTAATTACTGCGGATCTTCTGATTAGTCAAAACGATACAGTTTACAATGCACTAAAAAGATCTACCTCATAAGGACACTTATGAAACCTGATGCGGCTTTTAACTAATTTTATATTTTAACAACTTAAATGTAAAAATCTATTATAATTAAAAAATAACAAATAATTGTATTAAAAATTCATTTTTCACCGAAAAAATTTTTTGCTTTCAGAAAATATTGTTCATTTTCATAAAAACAACTAAAAGCAAATAAAAACATTTAAAATTAAATAATATCTTTGTTTTATTGAGTTTTGTATTTTACAATTCAGAGCTGATTTTCAGGTAAGTGGGGTCAAATTAAAAACAAAAAAAACATGATTTGCATTCCTCAAAGCCTTGTGCTTTTTTAACTATTGTAATCACTAAAACCAATGCGATCGAATTTATAGAGTTTTCATAAAATTAGTTGGGGGGGAGTAATAAATATATATATGAAAAAAAAAATTCTGCCATGACTTTAATAAAAAAAAAAAAAAAATATTTATAATAATTCCCATCATCTATGAATAGTTTCTGAAAGTTTCATTAACTTCCGACAATTATTTTTATTTTTGCAAGATTTTCCAAATTAATGTATGTTATACAAAAAAAAAAAAAAACGTGCTAAAAATTGAATATGTTATTTTAAGTAGTTCCGGTGATACAAAGAAAAGAGAAACAAGGTTTTTTTTAATCAAAATTTAGAGAATGTTCTAAAAAGTAGTAAAAATTTTAAAAAATAATTAAAAAAAACTTTGGTCTTTCGTCTTCATAATAACAAACATTTTAGACGATAAAATTTTGTTTTAGTCAAGTTTGGCGTCTTTTTTTATCATGCTATGCCATTTTTTGACGATTTCGTGGAGTTATCTATTTTTAGCAAGTGAGTGGAGTTACCATTAGGTACATACCACCACTGATTAGCTAAAAAATTAACATATCAGGATATATTAATGCCCCACAATTAAAAAAAAGATTTTATCGTCAAAATCTTAGTAGTTGTTATTAAAAGGAAAGCCCAGAGGAATTTTTTGATTATCAAATTTAAATTATATTTTTTCATCATTTTTAGAACATTCGAAATTTGGGTTAAAAATTAAATCTTTGGTCACCGAGCTGATGGTAGCCAAATTAGGAGGAAATTAACCTTAGATATCGCGTTTTTGTAGGTACCTATATCATTATCATGAAAGTTATTTAAAAAAAGTAACAAGATTGTGCAAATATTTATTGTTCATAAGAAAAAAAATGTACATGGTACAAGTCTTCACTTTCAAGTTCAACTGCTACATTAAAGAAAAATCAATGATTCCTTAACTGATCATTTGCATATATTACCAACGCTACTCAAATTTCACCCTTCATTACATTTACAATAGCAATTAGTAGCACGTGATCAAAAATAAACAAATGAGATTCTTATTCTTGGTAAGTTTCCAATTAAAAAGAAAAATTATTGTCCGGACATTTAATAATAAAAGATAAATTATAGTATTACACCCGCGGTTACAAATGGTAATTATTATTGATAAAAATCACTAGCTCGAGTGAATCCTACTTTCTCCACGAGGAACTTTATATATTTATTTATTTTACGTTAAAAAAATATTTCCGTGGGTCCAATAAATTAAATTATAATGCATACCAACATCCGGTCGTATTTTATAGAAAACAGTACAAACAAAAAGTCTTTCCATAGGATAGATGCTAAGATCCCCGTTTTTTACCGAAACTGCAAATAAACCTATTTCAAAATAAGATTGTTGTGTTCCAAACCATTATTTGGCGGAGTATAATTTGAAATATTTCGAGAAAAAAGTAAACAAACATCTATTCAGAGTAGCCGATAACTTGTATTTCTTCAATAAATCACGAAAAGTATTTTCTTTATGAACGTTGTCGTTAAAGATTAAGCTTTCAATAAAGGCTCTCCACTCCTTCCAACATCTACTATTGATTCGCCCTCTACAAAGAAAATAAGTTGTAAGTACTATTTCTCGAAAAACAATAAAAAGTTTTGTTTTGATTTTTTAAATGTTAGTGAATGAACTAGACGAAAATTTAAAATTATAGTTAACTGAACAATCATTAACTAAAATAGGAAGTTTACTAACTGTTGTGAATGTTGTGTAGTAAACTGTAAACACCTTAAATAAAAAGCACGTGTTGCATGTTGAATATGTTTTTAAAGAAAGACACTCATCATATAGTTAAATGCAATGCAGATTTTAAAATGACATTGATATGGAATAGATAGTCATCTATTTGTCAATAAACAGAAAAACTCACCAACTATCAACCACTACACACACACATATGTGTGTGTGCGTGCGTGATACATTATGATTAATTCAGTGAAACAAGCAGAACAATGTTGACACTCCAAGCAGAAGGAAGAAATCCTTCAGAAGAATTTTGTCTCCGAATGAAACTAAATTCATAGAAAAAGAATTGAAGTTATGACATTAGTCATCACAAAAATCTCCTAAATGATTGATATTTGAGAGAAGGTTAATGATTTATTGAAATAATTAAATTCCGGTTAAAACGATTAAAATCAAAACCACGTTATGGTGAGTAAATGATGATAATTATAATAAAGTTAATGAATGTTATTAACTCAATCAGTCAAAACCTATGAACATGAAAACAAATCTTCAGTAAACTAAAAAAAAATTAGAAACAAGTGAAGCCTCTTTTTTTAATCGAAACTAAACAAAAGAAAAAGGTTTTTTGTGAAAAAGACGGGGGGGAGCAGACGATAAAAAAGGAAATGTTTCAACTGGAGTATTGAATATATGGCGAGAGAAAACAAAAAGTGAGTAATAATTCCTCCAAGCAAGTTCAAGTAGTATGAAACAACAGATCAAAGCATTTTTTTTTTTTTAGTATGTAATTATTTAGACGTCTCAGAAAATGTTCACAAAAATTATCAACATACTGGAAACACCAAAAAATAGATGCAGTTTTTGAAAGATATTTTCATAAACAGTTTCGTTTTAAGTTTTTATATTAAAGATCTTTGTTGTTGGGGATGAACAAAAGTTAAAGTCACTAAGACCATTATATAAAAAATAACAGTAGTTCTTACATTTAGTCTCTTTTTTAGTTAGAATTATATATTTGTTACCGACTTTTTGGACATCGATGTGTTTGAAATCAACACTCGTACAAGTTTGTTTATCATTAGACACACAATCAGAATCAGTGCAAGTAGAAAACGTGATATTTTGTTGTTGTCATGACTCGAAAATCAAAAATTGGCTCATTCAACGAAATGTGGACAATCATGTAGGGCTAGCAGAACCAGAGCATGTGTAAACAAGCTCTATTTGTGGTCCAGAAGGATGTCGATCGTAAAAAATAACAAAAATCCATCAACTTACACTCGAAGAAGACGTCTGCACACTTTGGCGCTACAAGAGTCAAATTTTGCGGCCAAATCACGTCTGCGTCTCGAGAAAAAGTGAATCGACGATAATGGCGTCTGGAAACGATAATCTGCGAGAACGGGCGAGCATTGCGCATGTCGGCTCTTCCGTCATATACGTTTACATCGACCGAGGTAATAATTGCTCTTACCCTCATTAGCTTCCCTCCCTTCTTCTTTGTTTGGTAGAAAAAAAAATGTCACAGTTTTCTCCCTTATCCTTGAGTTGTTCCGAATCCAGAAAATATTTCAAGAACATTGTCATTTTGGTCGAATTTTACGAATGTACAAAAGTAAAACAGACATTGACGTTCATTCTTTTAGAATAAATTTTTCCCCCCTCTAGCAATGTTTCTTTAAAAGATATTTTAGCTCCGGGTCTTTTGAAAATACGAATTATTTGATGTGTACATGAATTTTGCTGAATGACTTATCAACATGTGACGTATTTTTTCAGTTTTCTCTATTTAATTCTATACATCTTTAAAAAAAAAAATTATGTATATGTATTATCGTATAGTATACATCACTCGATAATTTAATTGCTTATAGCAGAAGGTTCCATGTTTTAAAAAATGAATCGTTAAAACTAAAAAAGGCTTACAAAAAAATGTCTACAATCATCAACTCCACTATTTTTAGAAATGTTTCTTTCGTTTTTAGTGTGTTTGTAAACTGAATGGACATTTTTTTATTAATCCGTTCGTGTAAGATAAGATCGAATTTCTTTACGCTGTTTTAAATAGAAAGAAATGATTACACTTGTTAAAATAAATTACAGGATAATAGGTTTAAAAATTATAAATGTCTTGCCTTGACAAAATATAAAAAAAATGAAAACCTTTAGGAACTTAATCGCATGGTTTGTAAAAAGATACTTTTCAGTTCACCAATTTTAAACAAAATTTTATTCCTTTTTCGTTACTTTGTTCATACATAAATTATTTAGTTTATTTAAAAAAAGAATAAGTTGGAAAAGCTTTACCAAATTCTAGTGAAACTAATTTTCTGGTCTAAATGGTTTGTGTGTGACGACTCGAAAAAAATGTAAGTTTAAAAAAAAATGATTCATTAAATTTATGGATGCTTTTAATGGCTTCATTTTATCACTTTTTGAGTAATTTCAGCTAAGTTCATGTTTGATCAAAAATTAAACTTATTTTCTTTTTATTCTTCTTAGCTATCTTATTCATTTTGATTTTTGAACGATAATACACACATCAGTAAATATTAATTTCGTCTGTTACATTTTTCTTTGTCAGCAAATAACTTAAAAGACCGTCAATAATTCATGACCGGTTCTTCATTAAGATATTCTCTATTATTTCTTTTTTGTCCTTCAAATGTCGCCCATAATGTAAAAAAAAAGCCTAGTAAAGGATTTATATTCGGAAATAATCATTCGCACAATACCACATTTTCTTATAAAACTTCAAATCATCTTCCCTTATTTTCAATTATTAGTAGAATATATGAAGTATTGAAAGGAAAATCAAACTAAATAATTTCGAAGATGCTAATAATACAGAAATTGCTTTCTCTTAAGGACGTTTACAATTAAAGGGGAAAGGCAAACACTTTATTTTTTTTATTTTTTGAAGGGAAGAAACTCTACTTTCCGGTTAAGTTTTACGTTAGTTTCAGATTACGAAACTACATTGAAAAAAATTATCAATCCTGATTGATAATAAAAACCTGGAATAGAAAACTATGCGATTCATTATTAATTTGTCGATTGTACCATAAGTGTTTAAACCCCAGATTGGGCACAGTGCAACAAAAAAGGGAGAAAAATTATCAATTTCCTATTTGGAGAAAAAAATTTGAAAAGAAATGAAAAAGATTTAAGAAATTTAAACACGTCCTGTTCATTCTGGAAATGTGAATATTCATGATGAAAAAATTGGTTAAATGAATGGAATTCGTGTGAATTAACTGTCAGAAATATATGATTACTTCTTAGAATATTACTATGAATGTATGATAATTACAAATGTAAAACTAGTGTTTTACTTTTTCTGTCAACATCCAACATTTCCTTTTTATTTTTGATATTTACTTCTAACTACACGTGTATGTTCAATATTCTGTTTATACGTTATTTTTATAGATACAAATATTTAAATGCTCTGTTAACTACATTTATTTACTGGCCTGAATAATTAATGTCAGGATGTACTTCGAGCAGATATGATCATTCCAGAAAAAATCATGGGGAATTTGTTGTTTAAAAACAGTAATTTGACTTTGCTAACCAGACTCTTCTTTGAAGCTTAATGGCATAGCATTTCGGGCTAAATGACAGTTCCATGTAGGATACAAATTTGATTCCTGTTGGAGGACACATATTTTCTATGAAATTTCTCAGACAGGCCAATAAATGTAGCAAATACTGTGTATTATAAACAGAGCATTTACTTAAATATTTGTATCTATAAAAATAACATATAAACAGAAAATATATTAAAATAATTGCGTGTATGTACCAGTTAAAATAAAAGTGATTTTTTAACAAAGTTTTTTGTCATCAAAAATTACTGGTGTCATGGTATTCTATACTACAGGCCTACTCATGGTGCAACTAAGGGCCAGAACTGGAGGCCTATTTCAAATGTTTCTTGCTTCACTGGGAGTGATGTAGTTTAGGTTTCACAGCTGTAGTCAGCTTAAGAATTTAAAAAAAATCTTTGTATATAAAACTACTTGTAATAACTTTAGCATATTTAATTGAAATAAGTATAAGATATATTTATTTAAATTGGACTTGCCATATTATTTTATGTTTATTGAAAAGCAAATGTTTTGTGCAAAATTCACTAAGAAATATCAGAATCTTGGTCATGTCACCTCTTTTTGGTGTCATGCAGTATTATAGACTTTATAAATAATTACCCAAATTGAAAATTACTTTCCTTCATAAGTTGAAGAAAGCATACCAGTCATGTAACACAGTGATAAGGAATTTGCTTCACACAAGATGTTCGATATAGTAATTATAAATCATAAAATTTAATACAACTTCACATTTTCAGGTTCATTCCTCCACTTTATGCAGTGTTGAACTCTGCACTTTGCATGTAATGACCAACAAAGAGGAGCATGTAAATAATATTTAATTTAGCCCTGTTATATTTATAGTGTTATTGTATTGAATAAAAAGTTCCTGAAATGGATTGTGTGGATTTATTCAACACAAAATCATATTGTAACTTTTATATATAAAAATGTTTTGATGTTTGAAAAATGAACTTTTTTTAAAATTTAAATTGATTGTTCTGCATGGATAATTTTTCACCTTACTGTAAGTAGGTGTCTGGAAACAGCCTATGAGATTTTGTACTGCTTGCAGACCTCTATCAAAGATGACATGCTTGTGGGCTTATAGTCTGAGGATACTGGTCATTGAAAGTTTCTTTGAATGCATGTGAAATATCAGTTCAGAAAACAACATATCCATTCTACAGGAAGGACTTCTAATATTCACTGGTAGTTAGCTGAATGAAAATGAGCTAGAGGATGGAGATTCATGTAACATGACTAAATATTCATGAAAGTAAGTCCAAATATATTAAGCAATACTCATAAGAAGGTCAGTCTTCTGATATAAATTCTTGGGTCAAATAGCTCAGGATTGTTCAATATCAAAACAGATATTTGTGATCATATAAAAGATGTATAGAAAACCTCCAACAAAAGATTTGATTTATGTTTTCAATGCAGCCTGGTCAAATATCCCACAAGATTCATTTTAAGAATCCAGCCTTAATTTATACAAAAACATCTTGTTTTTAACCTTGTCTGAATTTTATTAAAAAAAGGTGTAATCTAATATCCTTATCTTTTATTTTCAAAGTGTGGGTAAAAACAAAGTGAAATTAATATATTTCAAAGAAAATTTTGAGAATATTTGTTTTTTCACATTTGTCTATTATAACAAAAGAAATATAACTTTAAAACGTTTTGACAAAGTTGAAAATAACTGCATTTCTTTTTCAAACATTGAACTTGCAAAAACAAAAGTTAGAATGTCTGACCATCATCTGCTATGGTTGAAAAAAAAACTTGACTAATTTGATTTGCATGTTTCTTAGTGGTTTTACTGATATGCTAATTGTAATCTTTAAAAACTTTAATTCTATTGGTGTCTCTAGATGTTAAGGTTTAACTGTATAAGTGAAGGTAGAAATCACTACACTTGATTAGAGATAATCTCCTAAGTCACACACTGTTAAGGTTAGCTGTAACATTCTTTGAATCATTTAGCAGCAAAGGTATTATCATATTGATAGAGGTTGTACAATCATGAAGCCAGAAGGATATTGCTGTAACATAATTGTGACTGGAATACCAATTCACAAAAGTGGGACAGATGAGATCTGGAAAGAGGTTTAGATTTCTACTATCTGCACAAATGCTTTACTTCTTTGATAGCTGATATATCCCATCAAGCATTTTATTTATCATGTCATCTCTAACCTTGAACTGCAGAAGTTGTATTTAATTGCTTGTGCTAGGAAAGTTGGTTCAATTTTTCTCAACAGAATTCATCTTGCAAGTTTATAAATCTACCATTCGTCCATGCATTGACTATTGCTGTTATACCTAGTCTGGTGCTCCTGCTACATATCTTGAGATTCTCTACAAAATCCAAACAAGTATCTGTAATATTATCGGTCCTGACCTGGCATCTCAACTTCAGTCACATCCCCACTCCCATGATGTGGCACTTCCTGTGTCTTTTCCATAAATATTTTTATGGAAATTGTTCTAAGTTTTCCTCCTTGGTACTTTGACTGCATGAATTACTACTACTCGATTAGCAACTAGATCTCATTGTTTTTCTGTTGAACTAGCTAGATGTACTCATATGTTCTATTCTAACAGGTTATTTTCTTGCATGCCTATGGAACTCTCATCTGCTTTCTTGCTTCCCTGCCACCTACAATCTTAAAAGATTTAAATGAAATGTTAATTGCCACCTGTTTTCCTGAATCCTGTCCTTTCTCCTCACTTTTTCATTCTCTTTCCCTCCCAGTAACCCCTTGCATCTTAGTGGCATTATCACCTTGCTTGGGGTAAAGTGATTTTTGAAAAGTATTCAAATTGACTGCAGAAATCAATGGAATTTTGAAATACCCCAGTATTTGTCAATAATGGAAGTCATCTTACCCATTTCTTTATTTTATGCCATGTAATCTGATTCAGAATGAAGATCTACTTATCACTTACAAAAGCATAAAGAGGATTTTCAGTTCTTACCAGAGGCTAGGCATTTTTTAAACAAATGTAGACTTAAGAAAGCCATCATTTTTATTTTAGCAATACAATAGGGATTGCTCAAGAGTTCCTAGAACTTTTTGTTCAGCTCCTTCTAACCCACTAATATTTTCATAAAAGATGAAGAGCTACTACAATGGACAGTTTTGTTGACTTGTATCAATCTAGTATTCCATTAAATCAATGCATCTCTGGTTGAAAATAGACATCTAATTGACAACACTGAGTCTTAATAAAATCATCTCTGATCCAATGCCAACTACAACTGATTACATTAACCCATTATTTCCCAGTCTTTGATAACTGGTCATAATTGCTCACTAGCTTAGTGTTATTCTTGGAGCCCAACTGAGTGAAGCTCTTCTTAGTTTTAGTCATGCACTTTCATATATATTGGCAGCAATGGTTTCTTCAAAACTGACATCTCTGTTCTGTAAACAAATTTAAAATTATTTATATAAGATGAAAATTTTATCTATGCATGTAGTTTTTTATTGTTTTGGTAATTTAATAAAATTCAAATATTTACTTAATGCATTTAATTGTTTATACATTAAATTTATATTTTGCTTTAGTTTGGACATTCTTTTTACTCAATTAACAATTTTTTGTTATTATTTACAGTCAGCCTAGTATACTCATCTTTATTTTTAGCACATTGCTTCAGATATTTGGACTAATTTAAGTGAAAATAATGTAGACAATAAATCCTTATCCTAGAAATTCAGATATAAATTCCTTTACTATATTTATAAAATTTAAAAATCACTCATAAAATTGTGTAACTATAAAATTATACTTCTTAGTATAAATTGTACTTAAAATGATGCTTCTACTAAGTCAAAACTAGGAATTCACCTTCATTTTCACAAGATTAATTTATTAAAAAAAATATTTTTTGTCAAAACAAATGACCATAAATTTCCTATGACTTTAACAATTTTTCTTTTATATAATAAATTACTATGTACCTATGCAAAACAATTTTTTCTCTCAATTCCTGATTCTTGTAAATGAAAAGAGTTATTCTTTTCATTTACAAGAATATTATAAAATATTAAAAATTTAAATGAAAAAAATAAATGAAGCACTTTTTTTCTTTTTACGCAATACACAATGATATCAGGAAAATGAAAAATATTTACTTTCCCAACATCATGGGAACAATGGAGAAAATAAGACAGTAAAGGAGAAAAAGGAAAGAAATATCTCAATGTTTGTTATGGTTTGAAGAAAAATTTATTTTACAATTCACAATAAAAAGTACATGAAAATATTAAAGTGTTAGCACATTTTTTATGCAAAAATATTAAATCTAGATTAAAATTGTGATTTTAGATGAAATCGCATTAAATTAATTTCACAAGTCTGTTATTGTGCCAAATATTTCCTAAGACCATTAACACTGTTGTACTAATCAATTTTTACATTAAAGTATTTTCTTTTAAGTTTCTTTGAAAGAAATGAAAATAATTTGAAACCTCACATCTATAGAAATGTCAGCATATATACAAAATCATTATTAGACACTGAGAGTCCAATTCTCGAACTTTACAAAAATAGGTTTTTACATCCCTTTCAATTTCTTTTACAAGTATTTGGCACTGAAAGAGTCGATACCCCCCCCCCCAAAAAAAAGGTAATCAAAATTCTTATCATTCTTAAATTATGTTCTCAAAGAACCAAATATTTTTAAACAAATAGTTTGTCTCTTGTTGAAAATCTTTTCTGTTTTTAGAGGGAAGAATCAAAATCTGGCTGAATCTCATCTGCTTTTTTTTAAAACCCCCAGAAGATTTCTCTTGATGAATTACCTGGTTTTCCTCTTTTTGGCCTAAAGGCTATGTCTGCTTCAATTTTTTTTCATGTTTTTAACAGCAGGAAAAACCATCTACAAAAACTCTCTTGTTATCTTCTATTTTAGTGAACTTTCCTCACAAGAGTAAAAGGAAAAAACTTGTTTCATGCTCTTTGAATTTATCACACATTTATCATCCAGAAAAGTCACTTTTTTTTAGGTTTTTAAGCGTGCATTGGAAGTTGGGAGACAATAAGCATTTTATTTCTTTCTCTTTTCTTTTCTACTTCACAAAAAGATTTTAAAAAAGAAGACATTATTTTTACATCAAAATTGTCAGCAGATTAAATTTTTAATTAGATTTTTTTAAAGATATCAATATTTTTGTAGCTAAACAGGTGTAAATAATTTTTCTTATTAATTTACTTTATCTAATAATATTTATAGATAAAAATTTTACATACTAATTTTACAAAAAAATTATGTAATGATAAAACCAATTATTAATGTATAAATAAAAAAAATTTGACACAGCAATACTTATTTTTCTAAGGTGTTTTATTGCATTCAGATTCTTTGTATTACTGAAACTTTCCATTATATTTGATCAAGTATAAAGACCAAATTTTAATACACCTCTTGCCTCATAAATGGGGAAAAATGAAACTGGACAATGTTAACACTGTTTCTGTGTCTTTCTTTAATAGACTTGTTATAATCCTAATGATAGTATCCCTAACCATGAAGACAGCATGAACAGGGAAATCTTGGATCTCGGCACTGTTATAGATCAACAGTACTTGGATTTAGTGAAAAATAATTTTTACACCTGCTATGGAAATTATTGACAGTAATAAGCATGAGTCAAAAATCTGTTGCAATAGCTTCATGTATATCAAACATGTCACTTGCAAAACCAAATTGTAACTTTTTTTTTCCTAGCCAAAATTGTGACTATTACTGGTCACATATAAAAAAAAGTCACTTGTTCATCTAAATTTTTGCTGCAGCTACTTGTGTTCAAAGAAGAATGTGTGGCAAATATAATCTACTTAATTCTTCATCTATAGAATCCTACATAAATGCCTTTGTGTATGTAAGACTGATTTCATCAATAAAACTTATTTGTCTGAATAATCCATTCTTGGAACCAAATATATCAGTTCTCAATTTTCCATCTTGTCATTCATTTATCCACTATTATTCTGATATGTATATATTTTTATCTTTCACATGTTGGCATTAATACCTGATACTTGATAATTTTATATCAGATATTTAGTAATTTTTTAAAAAAAAGAAGAAAAGCTCTAAGCCTAAAATAACCAAAGCACAGATTTATATATACTGGTGACCAGCTGTTTAATGTAACCCAGAAGTTTTTTAAAAATTTCTTATTGAGCATTAAAATGGATTTTGGACTCTAAGGTATGTAATGTTATAATTTTTAAGTAGGTATGTTTCAACTATAAACTGGAAAATTATGAAATACTTGCTGCTAGATTTTATGAGGACGGAATTAAAAGAATTGTATATGTTCATATTTTTTTCCTGTCATACATTGAAAAGATTAATATTAGTGTGTAAAATGTTTACCCTTTGTGTAAGAGCACACTCAGCTAAGGGTGGGTCTACAACAAACTCATCACCAACCTGCACACCAGGTATAGTGATTATAGTCAAATGTCGCTAACATCTGTGAGATAAAATGAAGTTATATTTTCAATTCATTAATGTTTAAAAAAAAAAAAGGATCTGGGGCTCCCAGATCATTTTTCTCGCAATTTGATCAGCAGTCTGACAGTATTTTTTAATTCATTGAGAATTGGATTATCTGCCCCTTTGATAACACCACATGGAGGCCTTCTTTGATTCAAGATAACATCGTAAACATTAACAGTGAGCATCGAGTTTCTGTTTAGTCGTCCAGTTTTACACACACACACATGGTCGAATATAAAACAAGGTGCCAATTTTTATCAATTAAAAACAAATATTTAAAAATATAAAGAGATAATTAAAAGCTCATTATAAGTACAATAAAAAGATGTCATAAAAACAATGTTACACAATTAATTTGTACTAAGTAGTAGTCTGTAAAAAAAAAAAGAAAAAAGTAAAATCATATTCGAATATTACCTTTTTATGTTTTTATAATCCAACAAAGATTGTTAGTGATGTCAAGATTTAAAAAATTTAAATGACCATATATACTACTGAAAAAAAAACAAAAAAAAACGAACAAAACTTGTCTACAATACTTGGTGTGTTTAGGGACAAATTACTTGGCGCTTGGCCCACTTAGAAATTTAAAGAAACCTTATTGTACATTTTTTAGGCGAGCCATGGTGAAAAAGTTCAAAACAGTTTTTTTAACTAATGATGTGTGTAGTGTACAGAAATTATTTTAAGTTGATTTGGTTTTAACAATTTTATTATAGTTTATTTTCCTTAAAAAACGTGTACTGTAGAAATTCAAGATACGCTTCTTATTCAATCATAAAGTCATGAATTACATTACGTACGTACTATTATTTCACAAAAAAACTGTTTCTGTGTATTTATTTTGCTCTTTGTATTTTCATAAACAAATTAGATTTTGCAATAAGAAAAATCACATAAATACTTTTTCTTTGTTGTTCGCCAGAAAAAATTTATAGCGAAATACCAAACTACCGAAATATATGACTACCGGTGTGATATGAAGTTTCTTTCCTGTAGTTTTTCTGGTTTATTTTAAAAATAAATCAGAAAAACTACATACATGTACGTAAATATCAATCAATTTTTTATCTGATTTGTTTTCCGAGGACCAACGGTGCGGCTCATTAAAATGAAATTTTCTGGTTACTGAATTTAATAAATGATTGTATTATGCAATATAAAAAAAAATATTTCCGCCTGGTCGGTAGGAGCAAAATATAAATATTAGTTCCGAGCCTTGCCGGGAAGGCATCCGCGCATCTGCGGCAGGAGAGAGGCTAACATTTAATATTCGTTGCCTTAGGTCCCCAAAAGAGGAAATGCCGAGGGTACTCGAGCAATTTTTGTACGCCTGTCAGATCTTACTTTTTAAAACTTCGATCTTGTGAGTTCGGGCATAAAATACTCATTTCATAGTTTGTTTGTTTTTTAACAATTTAAACTGGTCAATGAGAACGAGATTGATATTGCTAAAACATAATTTAATTATTAAAAATAAAATCTCACTTTTTTCCAAGCCACAAACGCCCGAATCAGAATATAAATCGAATAAAATATTCATTTGAACATTTAAGAAATAAAAAAAATATGTTAGTAACATCTTTTTAACTTTTAATTTAAAAACTACTTTTAACATTGGCAGACTAACACAAACGCGTCATTATCAAATCATTTTAGAAAAAAATAAACAAAACAATAAAAATAAATAATAATTCAAGTATTGTTGATCCACAGCAGCACTGAGATCCGAGGTTTCCACTCACGCTGTCTTCAGGGTTAGGGATGGTTAGGGCTTTAAAAAAATCTATTAAAGTTTTAAAGACACAGAAACGGTGCTAACATTGTCCTGTTTCTTTTTTTTCTGTGACTTTTTTTTTTGTTACTTGGATTCAAATCATATCTCAAGAATGTGACCATAGTGCTCTAAAATAAATTTGTTCTAAGATTGTTTGAAATATGTCAACAAGGTTTAAAATAAGGTAAATGGAACTTTAAAAAAAAAGCTAGTGAAGGAAAGATTACATTACAAAATTTAAAAATTATGAAAATGAAAAAACTTACCAATACCTCAATACAAGAAATGACAATGGGTGAGGTATCATTATTCCTTCCTAATATTATTTAAGTCTGAAAATGGAATGTGACACAAGGTCAAAAAAAATATAGACTCTTCTAGCTATGAAATAAGAAAGCCCCCTTTTTTTAGGCCACGTGGTCACTTTTGTAATGGTAGTCAATTAGTAAACAACATATCCTATCTTCCCTTGTTGTTCCCTTTTTTTGTTCTTCTCCATTTTATCATTACTAACCTTTCAAAACAACACACCCCACACAGTGGGTGGTAATAAAAATTGCTGTTTCCACAGATGATACTGCTGTTGCTGCAGATGCCAGGATATGTAAACAGTAATTAGTCACCCTTCTTAACAGATACAACACTGAAGTGGCTCATGAAAATGGGTGATTTTCATCTATCTGAAATTTTTATTAAATATTTCTCTACTCATGATAGTACAGGTGATAATCCATTTTTTAAAAATTTATTTAAATATCTAATCTGATTGTAAATTCAGAAATTAAAACAAACTATAAAATAAAAAAATGAATAAAACAATAAAAAAGAACATTTATTACAATTTTCATTCTATTAATTTTAAAATATATTTACACTATTGGATGTGCAAGTTGTGTAATGGTTATTTGCAATGAAAGTAGAATTGGCAAGTCAAGGTTGAATTCCATCCTAGTCTGTTATATTTACTTTGCATCAATTCCCTAGGGCATGGTTCTAAAACTTTTTCCTCTTGGTCGCAATGAATTTCAGAATGAAAATTTGCTCCTGCATCACCAAATTTTATATGATAAAAAGTACATTTAAAAATAAAATAGAGAGGGGTTTAAAGGGAGATAGCCATGGATTTGAAGTCAGGATATTATCATTGATAACTCTCTCCTACAATTTACAGACCCTAGTTACTATATTCTTAATACTTGATATAATGCAAAAATATCCCAATGATAAAATCAGTCAATAATAATATTTATAACTATTTGCATGCAATTACAGTTAATCCATAATAATATTTTAAATTTTGAAATCGTATTTATTTTTGGCATATTAATATTTGAAACTGATTGTCTTTCAATCATTCCACCTCACCTGTTAATCTCTTCTGCCATGCCCATGAGGCATACTGCATTATTTGGGAACCACTGCCCTAGGAAAAGGCATGCCTCCATATCTATTACCTTCCTATTTATGGGTTAAATAGCACGATAGACAGGGCTAACTAGCCTTGAGTGGCAATTGGTTTAGAACAATAATTGAATTCAAAACCATGGAGAAAGCAACAGGAAAAGCTACACTATAATTTCCAAGAAGTCAGTTTAATTTACAGATAATAAAGAAAATGAATTTCAACAGCTACATGGGATATGTCATTAAAAACAAATTGATATTATTGTATAGTATTTACTTAAAAGTAATACCAAATCTGATAAAAGACAAAGGTAGAAAATAGTGATGTTTGCAAGAGAATTTTAATTGCACAATTGAAGGCAAAACGTATTCAAATTGGTTTCATCATATCTTGAATTTGAACTTGCTACTGTAAATGTTGCCAATCAAATGCACCATGTACTGGATACCAGGAAGTTATTGGGGTCATCAGGACAGAATGTGTTCCATTTTGGGGCCTGCTTTTCAGTAGATTTTACTGTGCACTACCTCTTCCCTCACTGATGTGAGACACCTCCCCCCACCTTAATACCTACTTCGACTGATTTATTGCCTATCAATTACTTTGCCTTCTATCAGGGGTAGCCAACATTCATTTCTTTTGAGCCTTTTTTAGTTACTTCTTTGATATTCTTTAGGGTTGCACTAACTTTTCTCTGCTTGATTCCAATAAATACTGGCCATCTCTATAGGTGAACGCCTGTGTATCCTCTGCAGCCAACCCCAAAAGGGAAATGTTTAGCCTGTCACCCCATGTCTTTGCATTCCTCCACCAGTTTTTCATCCTGCTCTTTCTGCATCAATGTTGTCCTTTTGTGTTAACTTTGTTAATATCAGAAAATAGTGCAGACGTTCTTTATAGAAAAACAACGGGGCATTTTGGTTAAAACAAAGATTAACTGAATAGGATTTTTCAGTAAGTTTATGAATTAATGCATATGTATGCAACAATATACAGATTTTTACAGTAGCTTTTTTTTTTTCTTTCAGATAAATCTGCTTATTTCTACCAATGCTGTCCAGATACTACCATGTATTTCTGTTGGACATCAGGCTTTCAGGATGCACTGAATTATTTAATAATATGGGCTATTTGTTTCAAGCCCATGTCATAAAAAAATCACAATAATAATCATATGAAAATGCATATTAACAAAATGAAAAATTGGAAGTTATTATTGTTTGGACTTGGAGTTCATCTGATACTTTTTTATTCTATTTTTGATATTTATTTCAAATCTCCACTTGTCCATGGTATGACACCTCATTCCAGCACAACATTGGCTCCAGCCAAACGACTTGTCTTATTTGTGGCAGATGGACTTCGAGCCGACAAATTTTTTGAATTACCAAGAAGTGGTGAGATTAGAGCTCCATACCTACGGTAAGTATTTACAGCATTTTAAATAAAAAGCCTCATTACTTTTCTTATTGAGTACAACTTTGTTTAATTTCATATCTTAATGGTAAAATTTCTAAGAAATTAAGGCATTACTTCATTAGAAAAGATTCTACTTGTATGAATTATTCTAAATATTTAAACATTTATAATCAATTGCAGTAAGATTTTGGTGTCTTTTTTTTTCAATATATGTAAATGTTCATGAGCAAATTTTTAATTTAATAATTATTATTAGAATGATTTAGTGTTAAAAATGTTGACTCTACAGTTTCAACTTTGTATTATATTCTATGCATATGTCAATGTTTCACAAATACTTTATTTACTTACTTCTATTTACAGAAAATGCTAAAAAAAGAATATACACTAAACATTTGTATCGTTTAAAACTAATAAAACCATTTAAAGCTAAATCCTTAGTGTGCATAATACATTAAATAATGACTATCTAAGAACTTTAGACAGTATTGAAAAATGAACCAACTAAAATGTGTGTCCAAAATAAATAGGAATATACTTGTCTGCATAAACCATGGAACAATGTGGAAGTTTAATCTTAGCTCTTGTTTAAAATGATTCATTATCAGATGAATTTATTGTGTTCATCTTCTCTGGTTGTCTGCACATTGAGAATACTCCTTTCAACTGAGAAACAGCTGGTGTTATATAGCTCTCTCAATCCCAGACCTACACTGACTCTTGGCTAATACCTGCCCAGTAGTGTTCATATGCAAATTTTGTCAGTGCCACCTAATCTTAGTACAGGGTGATTGAAAAGTAACTCCCTATTTTATGTATGAGTAATAGGGTAGGTTGATTTTCAACTTTTTTTTGAATTTCAAAAAGAATGACCCGGGGAAAGTTGGGTATTGGTATAATAAGAACTGACACCAAAAAGTAGATTTGTAACTTGCACCAATTTTTGAGCATTTAGTTTAAAAGATCGTCTAATATGAAGCACTAGGAAATCCTTGTTTTTCATACATTTAGATATGAAATTGCTTAAAAAATTTATAATTTAAATCCAGAAAAGTTACTTAATTTATATTATTCAATGGAACGAATACAATATATCAAAAAGTAGCAAATAAAATGAAATTATAACCTCCCACCCCAACCCCAAAGGCTCAGGTAAGCTGTATTTTACCTCATTAATTGAATTACGTCAGTAATCACATTGCAAGATATTGTTAAACTGTTATTTTTTATCTGTTATCAATGAAACAAAAGCAAACAAGTATGGACTCTATTAGAAACAAATTAAGGGATTATTTTAATATAAACTCCCATTGTAATTTGAACACTCCTCTAAAATTCTACTGATTATTAATAGTGGCTCTTTTAAGTTTCTATTTTTCATAATAATTGTAAAACAAAGTTATAAAAGATGCGACAAAACACATGAATGTTGTGAGAATAATAACAATTTTTATTATTACATCATCTCAAATTGCTCTACATAAGAGTCATTTGAAGCAAAGGAAGGCCTCATTTCATGGCATAAAACTTTTGTAATGATGTGCCTATGCCTTGCTTCAGTTCCATAGACTTTGTGAGTGTGAAGGCAAATCCGGTAACTCTAACTTTCTCCCCTTCATTGATGACTCCAGAAGTTCATAATCAGAAAATTCTTCTGTGAATCCAGGATCACAAACTCCATTTTTGGACAGGTCGATCAACTGAGACCAATGTGTTGCATCAAAATTTATCTTTGATATTTTTTTTAACCCCCTTCTGGTTGGCTCCCTACTCCTGAAAAAAAGAAAAATCAATTAAAATAAAAACTTAACCTTACTTGTCTTAATTTTTATAATGAAATTAGGATAGTACTTTAAAATGAAACTATAAATCAATTAAATCATTTTAATCAATATTATGTGAGTTACTTACCTAATGGCTAAAATTCTTTTTATAGTTTCTTCCTTCACTTCCAGTTCATCTGATTTCAGCATATTTTCTGGTAGGAGACCAAAAGCATTATGCTGAATATTTTTGAATGCAATCTCCTGAATTTCAAGTGGTAGTTCCTTAATTCTTTGCAACATATTGAAAATATATAATTGCTGGTTATGAAATTTATTGTCCCTTTTAATTTCAAACCAGCTAACTGCATACACTCCAACAATAAATTGAATAAGGCTATGTAGTTTGGAAAACATTTTTTAGGGTAAATGCCTCGAGTCCACAAACACATTAGTCTGGTGGCTAACGTCGACCATCTAGCTTGATTTAAAGGCTCTATTTTCCATGAAGCATATCGAGTGTTGACTTTCCCTTGTGAAATCCCTACTGCATACTCTAAAAGAAGTCTCTGATCACTACTCAGATCAACTGTCTGTTTAATACTAGAATAT
Source organism: Acanthosepion esculentum (assembly GCA_964036315.1). Classification (NCBI taxonomy): domain Eukaryota; kingdom Metazoa; phylum Mollusca; class Cephalopoda; order Sepiida; family Sepiidae; genus Acanthosepion; species Acanthosepion esculentum. The sequence continues at coordinate 69,801,528 of OZ038508.1, read as the reverse complement.
TGGTTATCTAGAGGACTTACTATGGGTGCAAATTTGACCTGGGGCAAATTGTGATAGTCATTTGCACACAATCCCCCAAGTGGACCAATAAATGATGTTGGACTTCTTGTGCTGCCATCAATATGCTTAAAAACCGCTCTGAATGGAAGCTCATTTTGATGTAAAGAGCAACCAATGGTGTGTATTTTTTTTCTTTTTATCTCCTCGCGAATGAAAAATAATGTCTTTAAAAATAATTAAATATCACAGTGAATATAAAACTATTTCTTTCTTTTTTTTTCTAATAATTAAGTTTATTAAAATAAAAAAAGTAATATACTTAATTATTTTTGTGATTTAAATAAGCTCAATAAACTTGAAACAAATGTAAACAAAAAACATGTGGAAAAGGTATTTCCGGTGCAGACTGAAAAAATAACTGCCTAAAACAAGCTCGAATTTGTTTAGTTTATAGAATTTTAAATTAAATATTTTCAATTTACTTTACTTTAAGTTACTCAAAACTGCACGATTGGGAATAAAATAAAACATTTTATTACGGCTATTTTTTTTTTCAAAACCCGGTGTTAATTTGACCTACTTATCTTTTCGATGAACACCGGGAGAAATTCAGAATATTCGATTATGTTACTATTTAAATGCATTTGCGCAAAAATTGGTAAACTTTTTGTTATGAAAAAGGGTTTGAGTGGAAGTAAAAGAAGGCCGAGTTCGTATAGCTTGAGTGAAGCTTTATTCCACTAGAAATCTACTCTGGTAGCGAACCGTAACAAGAAAATGGCCGACTACCTCATGGAGAGAGAAAGACGAAAACAAAGGGAAATCAATCAGTCCTGGAAAGTCATGGAAAGATTAAAGAGTTCCTTTATTTTCACCACATTCTCTGCTACTTAGGAAAAAGTTCAGGTCCGTACGTTCTTCTGGAAAGGGGTGGTTTCTATGGGTGTCTCTGCTCAAACTGAAAATAGAGAAAAGAGAAAAACAGATGTTCAAAGCTGATAATTTTCAGCTAAATACGGAGGTTTTTGACGAATTCTAGAAGAGCATCGAAGATTCGATACATCAGCGTCTTCTGAAGAGGTCCTCTGGAAGCTATCCAAGGGCAGAGGATGGGGAGATGTAGGAGTGGAATTTACAGTGAGGTGGTTTTCGGGGGCAGCTGAATTGTCAATAACAGTATTTTCCGGAGCACTCGACAGAGGAGGAGGAGTAGGAGTGTTGGACTGGATAGGGGCGTCCATTGGATCAAGTTCTGTGTGTGAACCGTTTGGTTTGCCATCCAATAGTGCAATATGGCGTAAAGACACTGTCGTTTCTCGTCCGTTGTTAAGTCGCACGTGAGCGTAGTTCGGATTGACTTCAAGTATGTCAACTGTCTTGACTAAAGGCTCATATTTACTCTCACGTACATGGCGCCGATTTTGATTTTGTTAACCATGTTGGTATGGAATCACTAGAAACTGATTTCCTTTGGAAATTAAACAAACGTTCATGAGGAGTACAGTTCGAGGCAGTGGAAAGCAATGAGCAAATGCAGTGGAGTGCTACATCTAGAACCTTTTCCCAACTAGCAATCTGGGGATTACTAGACCGTAGAGCCAGGCTCACCGTTTGCCAGATGATACCATTGTACCTTTCTGCTTGTCCATTGCCCTGTGGATTAAAGGCAGTTGTTCGGCTGATAGAAATGCGTCGAGAAAGTAGAAACGCCTTTAATTCGTCCGACATAAAAGCTGTACCACGATCAGAGTGCACAAAAGAAGGGTTTCCAAAAATGGAAAATAAACTAGTTAGATGTTTCTTGACAGTCGCTGCTGAGACATCAGCACAAGGGTAAGCGAAAGGAAAACGGAAGTATTCATCAACCACAGTAAGTATGAACTGATTGCGAGAATTTGAAGGTAAAGGTCACTTGAAGTCTATACTTAATCTTTCAAAGGGTTGACTTGCTTTTATGAGTGTTTGAGGAGGCATTTTAATGAATCTAGGCTTTATCTCGGAACACACCTGGCATGACCTGGTTACTGCTCTTACATCTTCTACAGAGTATGGCATATTTTTACTTCTGATGAAATGCAGCATTCTTGTTACCCCAGGGGGACATAAATCTTTGTGCAAGATATGTAGTTTGTTAACAGAGATGGTAGAAGAGCAAATTCGTGATAAAGCGTCTGCAGCAGCATTTTGTTTTCCTGGATGATATACTATGTCGTAACTGAAACGGGCAAGTTCTAATTTCCATCTTGTGATCTTCTCGTTTTTTATCTTGTTTTTACTTTTAAGATTGAACATGTAGGAGACAGATTTCTGATCTGTGATAAGCTTAAAATGTCTCCCAAGTAATAAGTGTCTCCATATTCGAATCGCTTCTATAATTGCATAGGCCTCCTTTTCAACTGATGAGTGCTTTTGCTCGGCAGAAGTTAAAGTTCTTGTAAAGAAAGCTACAGGCCATCGGTTTTGGGTTAGAGAGGCAGCAATAGCATGTTCCGAAGCATCAATCTCAAAAGGTAGAGTAGAGTCTATAGCCACCAAGGATGATTTTGCGATCTCCTTCTTTAGATGCTTGAAGGCATCCGTTTGTTCTTTAGTGAGAGGAAAATGGGCAACTCTGGTTAAAGGATGTAATTTTTCGGAGAAATTTGATATTCACCTAGAATAGTGAGAGAACATCCCCATTGCTTGTCGGAGAGAGGTATGGTCTTGAGGTACTGGCAGATCCACCAATCCTTTGAGTCTGTCAGGGTCAGGTTTTACTGAACCCATGCTTATAGTATACCCAAGCAAGTCCACTGAACTAAGTGAATAATGATATTTGCTTTTATTCAGTGTTAGGCCGTACTTTGTCACACTATTCATAAATTTCTTTAGATTTTTGTCATGTTCTGCCTGGTTATGACCACAAATAGTAACGTTGTCGATATAGGCGTAGGTTCCTCGGAGGTCTTCTCGCCTGATAATGTCATCAATGACTCGCTGGAAACTTGCTACTCCATTGGTCACTCCAAAAGGGATTCGACAAAATTGGTACAGAGACCCAGCAGCTTCGAAGGCAGTATATTTTTGTTCTTCTGGCTTGATGGCAACCTGGTGATAGGCACTGGTTAGATCAAGTGTGCTAAATACCTGATAACAGGCAATCTCATTTACCATGTCCTCTATCCGAGGAAGTGGATAAGCATCCAGAAGAGTGAACCGATTTATCGTCTGGGAATAATCTACGATGAGTCTCCTCTTGTGATTTTTAGGAGACACTACCAGTGTTTGGGCTCGCCATGGTGATTGAGATGGCTCTATAATTCCTTCCTTCAGCATATATGATATTTCTGAATGAATGAATTTAACGTCAGGTAGGCTATGTCTCCTGGATTTTACTACTATTGGATGACAATCAGAAGTTAGATTCGCAAACAGAGAGGGGTAAGGGACATTATTAATTGCAGTTAGTCCACAAACAGTGAGAGGTGGAAGCAGTCCTCCGAAAGGTATTTTTACCGAAGAATGCTAACATAGGAAATTATGCCCAAGAATGACATCACAGCATAAGTTAGCCATAACGGACAACGTGACATTACGGTACTCTCTACTGCTTAGATTGAGGGATACTATACAATGTCCAAGAGTAGAGAATGAATGGGAACTGCTAGCCATAAAAATTCTTTCTGAACTTGGCAAGATTGCCAATCTGAGCCTTTTAACTTTGTCAGAATTAATAAAATTTTCTGAGCTGCCAGTATCAATAAGTATTTTTAGAGACTTGCCTTTGATTTTTCCATGCAATGTCGAGCAAGATAGACTCTCTGAGAAATTATAAGATGGAATGGAAGACACAAGAATAGACTCACTGTGGTTGATAGCAGCCGCTGTAGATGATCTGCAGACACGAGCAAAATGTCCTTTCTTTTTGCAATTTTTGCAAATTGAGTTTCGAGCAGGGCATCTAATTCTATCATGTCTCTGATTCCCACAGAAGAAGCGTTTTTGTCCAGAAATGGTGGCCACGGTATGTTCCTCATAGCACGCAGGCTGATCGTCATCGTCAGTTACCTCAGTTTGAACAGTAGAGACAGATGCATTTAGTGAGTTCTGTTGAGAGTAGGACGTTAATTGTTTCTGTGTCATCTCAAGTGTTAGCACCTGGTCATAAGCAGTGACTAGATCTAGTGTTTTGTCTGATGTGATTAGGCGAAATTCCGTTTATAAAAGCGTCTCGTATGCATTCGTCTCTCGCCTGTATTGCTGTAACAGCCTGGAACTCGCAATCCTTTGCAAATTTCTTTAAAGCTTGCAAATACTGGTCTACACCCTCGTCAGTTTGTTGATGATGAGTAGCCAGCAGATGCCTACAGAAGATGGTATTTCTAGTCTGCACAAACACTCCTTCCAGAACGTCCATGGCTGAATCGTAATCGTCCACATCAGAGATGTGTTTAAAGATAGTGGGAGAGACGAGGTTGATAAGTAGATTCAGTTTCAGTCTGTCAGTGGAGTCTGTTGTTGTGTTTCGCTGGCCGCTTCGAGAAAGATTTGGAATGATCTTTTCCAGTGTCGCCATGTGTCAGCTGAGTCAGGTTTATTCGTGTCTAGATCTAGGCGTTCTGGCTTAAGGTATTTTTCCATCCTGACAGATTATTTCTAGTGGAATAAATTGTTATGAAAAAGGGTTTGAGGGGAAGTAAAAGAAGGCTGAGTCCGTATAGCTTGAGTGAAGCTTTATTCCACTAGAAATCTACTCCAGTAGCGAACCATAACCAGAAAATGGCCGACTACCTCATGGAGAGAGAAAGACGAAAACAAAGGGAAATCAATCAGTCCTGGAAAGTCAGGGAAAGATTAAAGAGTTCCTTTATTTTCACCACACTTTTAAAGAAAAATATTTTGTGAACTTATTATTTATGTTAATTAACAACTTTCTCTGGGTAGAGTTAGTTGTGGTTTTAAAATCGACCTACCCTAATGAGTAACCAGCCAGTAGTCCTGACTTAACACCCCGTGACTTTTTTCTTTGGGTTTGGTTAAAGGAGCAAGTCTACTATACCAAACCAAGACTTTGGAAGAACTTGAAAGGCAAATACAAGAAGTCATATCTTCCATGCCACAAGAGTTCCTGATGAAATCAGTTAATGAAATTTCTGGGCTGGTAGCAAAATCTAGTGCCCATATCGAATTTTAAATAAAACCTCATGCTAAACACTTTCCTCTCATATCCATTTCTTATAAAAGCCATAGTTAATAAATAAATTATAAGTATTTTAAAGTGGGGAGTTACTTTTCAATCACCCTGTAGATTGTCCTCTCTCAAAAGTCAATTGTGAAAGAGGATGTAACTCTGGGTGCTTACTGCCCCACATGTGACCAACTATGGGTCTCTTGTCTGGTTGACCTGATTCTCCATTACATTTATTCAATAGCTATTTCAATTTTCATTAGTCTTATTATTTCTGTAAAAGGGGTTGTCTAATTTAATTTGTAAATTTTGACAGTCAATGGGTAAATTAAACCTAGAACAGAAAATAAGAGACAAATCAAATTAAGAAATAGAAAAAAATTTGTTTGTTTTTATTGATTTTAAAGACTTTATTTAACATACTGACCAAAGGATTTCTGTGTCAGTTAAATGAAATCTAGTCCTTTTGCAAGTGTTTGGTAGAATAAATCGACCCAAAACATTTTGATTTTTGAAAGTGGTATCAGGAGTAAAAATGCAACAAGGAATGCTTTCTGTTTTGTTTTTTTACTACTTTAGTCTGTTAACTTTTTTTACTACTTTAGTCTGTTAACTTTTTCTCTCAAGTTAATTTTATCAAAAATAACAGAATTATTTTTAATATTCATAGCACACAAAACAAATACTATCTATATTTGAACTTCAGATCTATTGTAAGCAAGAATTTAAATTATTAAGAAATTAGTAACACATCATCCAGGATTTCTAATATTTAAATAATTTATTTGTTAAAGTAAATCAAAGTAATGAAATATACAATTTATTTTCTATTTCCAAATGTTCTTCATTACAATAAATTGATTTTACTAATATTTATGAATGATTTACTTACATTCAGCAATATCATAGAGAATGTTGGTGCTTGGGGTGTGTCTCATACACATGTCCCCACAGAGTCTCGGCCAGGTCATGTGGCACTTATTGCTGGCTTCTATGAAGATGTAAGTGCAGTAGCAAAAGGTAAGAATAAAAAGGATCTGTTTTCAGTTGATTAAAAAAAAATTTAAGTCATTTTTCTGGAATAGTTAAGTGAAAATTTCATTGTAAAATTTATATAATATACAAAGTCTTTTACATGCAAACATTATTGCTCCAGAAGCATATTTATAACAAATTCATACTGCCATCTTTTATTCATAAAGACTAAATTCAGGATGTAGTGATTACTTTATCTTTTACAAATTACTTAATACTAATTTGTGTATGTATGTGTGTATGTCTACCATCAATATTACATGCACCAACTATTATCTGATAAAATACAAATGTTTATCCTGAAAATTGAGGGCTTTTTTGTTAATGTAATTTTCTGTTTTTGTCTTCCCTCAATTTTAAGGTTGGAAAGAAAATCCTGTGGAGTTTGATTCTGTCTTCAATGAAAGCCACTACACTTGGTCATGGGGAAGTCCAGATATACTACCAATGTTTGCTAAAGGTAAACATTTTATCTACAGATTAACAATGCTACTTAGCAATGCTTAGAATTAGAATCACTGCTGGAGGCATCCTTGTCAGTGTCATTTATTTTCTCAAATCTCACTTGCTCCTTATTTTAGATTTATGATTCTAGATTTATCTAAATAAACTATATTAAAATTCTTAAGAGTACAAAAGTCTGTTATGATAAAAAAGAAAACAGTTTCCTTAATTTCGAATTTGATATTTTGTGATGTTTATAAACAAGTGATTCTTTTGTTAATAGCTTTTGGAATTAGTTATTCAAATAAAACTATTTTTTTTTTCATTGAGATCACTGCTTCAGTGTAAAGGGAAGTAACCAATGTTGACATTCTTTTAGTAATATATTTTGAAAATCTAACAAATATTATAAATTATAATATAACATGCAGAATAAACTACCAAAATATCCCACCAAACAGCTTCATAAGAATTTTACTAATACCACTACCAATAAAATCTCTCAAAGAAACAACAGCAAAGGAAAGGAATTTGACCAGATACCTTTAATTCCTTCATTATAACATTGACATTTTAAAGAATTTCTATTAGAGAAATTTTTTTTTAATCAAATTCACCCCTAAGCACCGCAGCAAAGCCACTAAGACACAAGGGGTTACTGAGTGTGAAAGGATTTGAAAACAGAAAACCTTATGAAGAAGTAGAAACAATAGAAGAGTAATCAGGAAGACAGTAGATAATGATTGACACGGAAGGATTGATATGATTAAGGGAGCAGTTTAGTTTTAGAGGCATTAAAATTAACAAGCCATTCTTTGCCCCAGTTAACAACAGACTATAGGTCGTCTGTGAGATCAGCTGCCAATTTAACCTTATCAAACTGATCAGACAGACTTAGTCTCGATACAGGAGTAAATGGTTTATGTCATCAGCATAAATGAAGAAAAATATTGTGAATCATGAAAAATGTTTCCACAGCAATATGATCCAAACATGGGATAAATATTGATTTTATCCTTCAGGAAAATATAAACATGTGTGTGCAAATGTTCTAGACATGGCATAGTATTATGTAGAAGGTGTCTCTTGGTCAATGGGCATCAGTTTACAATACAATCTATAATGTATATCAGTGTTTCTCAACCTTTTCAAGTAATGGCATGCCTAGGAGCAAATGAAAATATAACAGCACACTTAGCAAAACTTTTAAAGGGTATACATTTAAATGTTTTGAAATCATAGACTTTTTTAAAATGTACACACAAATATGAACTTTCTTTATTTCAATGTTTCTATTCAACTATTTGTGCAGCTTATTTAGTGTGAAACATGTGCCTGGTATTTTTTCATGATTTTTTTCAATGTTTGGTCAAATGTGTGATAAGCAGACCCTCATTTCTTCTTCAGTTGAGTGTAGTCTTTCTCGCTTCTTATTTTTGATGTTATTTAGAGTTGAGAAGCCTAATTCACATACACAAGAAGTAGAAAATTGCAATAAAACTGATATGCTATGACGATATTTTGCAGCACACTTAGGGGGATCGTGTTGCACACTAGTGTGCTGCAGTACAGCAAGTGAGAATCACTGATGTATATGCTTGAAGTTACATTGAGTCACTATTTTCATTTATGTCATCAGAAAATCAGATTTAAAATCAAACACGAGCAAATGTTTATTTCTGTTACATACAAAAAAGTTTGTTACCAAAGTATGTTGATAAAAATCAAAGTTCATTTAGTTGTATGACTTTTGCAAAGTTTGCATCAAAATTGTAGTAACCAACATTTTGTGTGTGTCTCTCTCTCTACCAGATGATATTCTGAAATAAGTTAGTTCTGATTATACAATCATCAAAGCAAGATCTCATTTAATGTATGAATTTTATGAATTTTCACATAAATGAATTGTTATATAAGTGAAAATTTATATGTTAAAGTATGTATATATTTTGCTTTAACCCTTCAAGCAAAACACAAGCAATTTTATAGGCTTATTTCTTGATGATGGGCCATTTGTGTCTCAGGCAACAGAAAATATATCAGAACTTTTTCCTGTATACCTCTCCATGAACCTTACACTTTTTATTTAGCCAGACAGATCTGAACATCAGTTTTTGTTAGCTAATTAAAACCACAGTGTAATTTTCAATAATTTGAGAATTACATAAATTGATAAACAGCATCTTTAAAGTTACCATTTCATTCTCCCATTTCCCAACAATCTCAGACACTCTCCTAATGTATACCATATAATGTTGCCATTTCAAGAATTTGTACTGCCTTATTTAGTACCGATGCTTTTGCTCCCAAGAGAATTTCCTATTGTTTCTTTGAAGATGATCGTTTACTTGGTTTCACGCTTCAACACTCCAACCTTTTAAGGTCTTTCAATCCATTTAACATCATTTAGTCTTTCTCTCTTGTCTTTCTTATGATGTCTTCTCTATGTTATTTACATTCCTAAGGTACGACTGCTTAACAGATTCTCTCTCTTAGTTGCTAGTCCCCATATCCTCCTGACATTTTCATAAATTGTTTGACTGTTTTTAACTGCTTTGAAAGCTTTTAACAAAACTCTAGATTTGAAGCCTTAACCATCATATTAATAAGAATGCAAGTTAGATTTTCATTTAACTAACCCTGATTGTCAAAATATGTACATAATTTGAAATAGTATTTCATCTAGCCTTTGCTTAATCATGGCTAACATCCTTGCAGCTTCCTCTGTATTTCTGTATTGAGAAATATGTACTACTAGCTGAATTACCTGCACCTTGCTGCGTGTCACATTTTTTTAATAAGAAAATGATGATTGATTTTAAATTATTGTTATAATTTGTGGAGAAAAATGTTGCATTTTAATATTACTCAATGATCTTGCCAATGTGACCTCCATCTTCTGGCTTTCTCTGTCTATATTTTGGATAAGAGTCCAAATTGTTCAAATTTAAATTTGATTTAAATCAAAGGGAGAAAAATTTTTAGTGAAGGGTTTGTGCATAAACAACTTGATCTGACCCCTTTGATATGCATTTGATGCAACACTTGATTGAATGAATTGATGAGCAGATTTCAACATTGATATGACACTTAAATTGTTGCAACAAATATATATTGTAAGGCACTACCTACCGATTGGTGATTTCTTGCTCAACTTGACGTCCATATTGTCTCATTTATATACCAATAAATTAATATACCACTGCCAATCTCTTATTATTGATTATAATATAATCAATAATTGATTACTGATAAAAAGTTAGCCACACATTCTAGTACAACACAATTATCCTTTGTTAACTATAAGTTCAATGTTTCAGTGAAAATTCCAAAGAACAAATAATGTTAAAAAAATATAAAATTCATTGTTAATTGAAATAGTGTGAGATTAGTATTTGAAAGGTGATAGATGAAAAGAGTCAATGTTGAAAATATTTACTTACTCAGGTTGAGAAGTAGTGTGGTCGAAAGATGGCATATCATTTTACCAAGGAGAACGGAATTTGGTTTTTATATTACAGCAGTCCTTTGATCGGTAGTAGTTTTTCTTTGTAAGTTGAGTCATAGAAATAAATTTGTCATCAATGTTCTGAAAGGCTAACGACTAAATTGAGTTACATTTGCGTCCTTTTATGTCTAAGGTTTTTTTCTTTTCCTTACTGCCTTCTATCAACACTTTGTGTCTGTTTATATGTCACTTTATTTTCCAAAAGCCATGCTTCTCAGTGGTTGAATATTTATTTCTAACATAGGCCCCAGAATTTCCTTCTTTGTTTCTCTAGTTTCCCCTCGTTGATTGAATATTTACTTCACACATAGTCACTAATTTCTATTCTTGAATTACCAATTTCACTAGCCAAGCTAGAGAATTTTTATTTTTACTTTTTGCTTTCTACACTAGTCATACTTACAGTGTGAAATTAAATTGAATATAATCACCGGTAAAAGATGGTTTAAATTTTGTGGTCTTCTTTCGAGCTAAAAATAATTAAATTTTCTTTCATACAGTATGTATGACTATTTTTTCTTTTCTTTCTTTTGCTTAAAATATTTTTATCAAGTTTTTGTTATCATGGAGAAAGAAAAAGAAGAAAAGGAAGACATCCAGCTGAAATTTCTAGTACAGAGAAAGGGAAAAGTTAGTAAAGGTGTAACCAACAGACTAACTAATGAACTTATTACAAGTAAAATAATATTAGTGTGATGATATATATAATTTTGTTAGAAAGATCTTAATGGTTCCAAGTTAACACCAGAGAAGAAACCTTAACCAACTCAAATCGCACTATGTATTTTTGAACACCTGTAACACAAGCTCAGATTGATAAATTTAATTATTACTGAGAAAGAAGAAAATTTATTGCAAACATTTATGGAGCTGGAGCTAGTACATTTTTTACTTCAACTTTTCAAAATTATCTGACTCCACAGCCCAACTCAAAAGATGCAGAAGGCCACACATGATGACCCAGAAGGCTGCAGGTTCCCCATCCCTGCACCAGGCTATTGTCCTATGGAGATATTATTGTAGAAGTGACGATACATTATCAATTACAGTGTAATGATGAATGCTGACTTGGGTTATATAACTTAAATTACAAGAAGACAGGTTTAAAATTTAATGAGTACAGTTATTTATTTTCACTAGTACATTAGTCGTAAAAAATCTGTTACCAGAATGTGTTGTGAATCTGGATTCAGTTAACACATTAATAAAAGGTGTGCATGAAGAAGTTGTAGTCCAGTCAGGGAAACACAAGAATAAAATTGAATGTGTTTGTGCATGCACAGCATCCCTCACCACATCTATTTGCATTGAAATTACAGTGAAAGTAACTTTTATGCTTATATTGACATTTCATACTGAGAAAATATAAAATCTGAGAAAGGACATTGTGATGATATTTTACCCATCATTAAAATCTATTTGCCTTTATTCCACAGATTTTTTTTGATTATCATGAATATTTGATCCTTTTTGTCCACTCCTCCATTTTTATCTCTTAATAGTGCCATACTAGTCAAACAAAAAAGAAACCCCACGTACATATGAATAATGCTCACACTTGTAGTAATCGAGAAGTCTTTCTTTCATGTAAATATATTTGTCATTATTTTTATATTACATTTTTATTTATTTTATATATTCATTTTTATTTATTTTATTTTTTATTTATTTCATTTTTATTTATTTTATATATTATTATATTGTTTTGTATATGAGGTGATGATCATCATCATCATCATGGACTTTCTCCTTGCCATAAAAATATTCATTATTCTAGTTATTGTATTTTATCAGAATTATGAAGAAAATTATAAAATTTCATGTAGAAAGTATTTATACATTTGACTTTAATCACCTACTTACAGGCAGAATTTTCTGTACATTCCATTTTCATTTCCATTTTCTCTTATAGGTGTCACACGTCAGCATATCTACATATATATGTATGCACCTGAAAAAGTGGATTTTGGCAGTACAGATTCTTCCCGTCTGGATTCTTGGGTATTTAAAAAAGTCGAAGTATGTAAAAATTTATTTCAAGAACATTATTAATGATTTATATACAACTACTTAAATACCCACTCAAATTAGGTCTGTCACCTTACAGAAGATAAACATTACAAGTCTGTAATTTACCTGATTTTAATTGAATGAAAATCATGTAAAATCAATGTTTTGCTAAGTTTCTTATTTGAAAAATATTGGCCCACCTTACTTATTTAGGTAACTGAACTTTGTTGATTTTCTCTTTGCATCATTTATAACATTTAAAATATCAAATAAAACCTGCTTTCATAGTATTATATGCATGAAAACTGATAGGATTATTTACATATAAATTGACACTCCTACCGAGGATCAGTGTATCCATGCACTCTACCTAAAATTAAAATGTTGCTCCCAAACATCATTATTTTTTAATGTCACATTTAAGTCCTGTCATTTTAAAACTTTCACTTTCGTTATGATGTTAGAAAGAATTATTTGGTGTTTCCTGAGAGAATAGCAGAAAATAAAATCAAGCATACATTTAATTAGTTTTTTTCTTTTTATTTTTGGCAGCTTATGTACTGCCATTTCCTATAATCTTCAGGGATCTTTGAAACTGCCTTTTCTTTTTATTTTTTGTGCCTGAACTTTCAAAGATTAGAAATTACCAACTTACTTAAATAAGATGACATCTCAAATTATCTGATAAGAGATATGTTAATTTCTGGATAAAAAGGAACCTTGGTTTCTGTTGAAATTGTAACAAAATTGATTTAATCACCAATGGATTCTCAAAATAAATTGGAATTTTTTTGCAAAACCTAACATTATAGAAACGTTATTTATTTTTATGCTTCTCACTTATTAAGAAAGTATTTTAAAATATTAACCAATCAAACTAATTCATTCATTTTTATAAAAATAATTAGGTAATTGAAATTGAATGTATTGTAATAATCTTCTTGGGTTGGACATGAAAAAGTATTTTCAACCCAGTTAGATGATATTTAAAGGACATAATTTGACAATGTAATATTGAAACACTTCAGTCACATAAGTATACATATTATAGAGACTGATGTAATCACTGACTTTAATAAGAAATATATTTACATTTAGTTAGAAAAGTAAAGTTTAGCATAATTATAATTAGACAAGTCTTTTTGACTGATTGAAAAATAAAAAATAGCTTTATAAAATTAGTTTTCTTTTCCCTATAATATCATCAGTGACATAGAATATTTGGCAATGTTTAACCTTGATGCCCTTAAAAAAATGTTGTGTCAAAAGGACAGTTATTATCTTGATGCCACCATTACTGTATACAATTCTGACTCCCTTGACAATGTTTATTGTTTTAAAAACTAAAATAAATAATCATGTTTATTCAAATTTTCTTGTTTCATAGTTTATTCATATTTTTATAAAATTATGAATAAAAAAAACTTGTCTTAATAGATGTTTATAAAATGGTAAATAATAAATATTGCCATGTGATTGGTTTGCATATTTTGATTTTGTAATTTTTTTTTATAAATTTTTGAATAAAAATACTTCTTTTCATAATTATTTCCTTCTAAAATAATAACTTTTTATAAAAGGTAAATAATAAATATTGCATTGTATTTTGTTCACAAATTCTTATCTTCTAAATAAACAGTGTCAACAGTAATAGTGGTGTCAAAGGAATAACTGCTCTTTTGAGACAGTTTTTTTGGAGACTCAAAGCTTAAATATTTCTAACTGGGAAGAAAATTTGCTTATTAAACCAGTTTTATTTAAGTTTTATTTTTTGTTATTTTCTTTGTTTTTGTTTTTTGTGGGGAGGTTAGAATTTGTATAATAGATGCCATTGTTAATGTTTTTTTTTATGTTGCTGAGTTCTTTATAAAATAGTGTGTGAGAAGAGAAAAAAAAAAAAATAAAGAACAGGTCCCATGTAATACTGGCCCTCAATATTTCTGTGAAATAAGACTGATCTAATATGTGAATTTTCTTCCCTATTAGATTGTATCTCAAAAGTTAATAAAAAACATATAATATTTACATAGGTCAAACAACTACAATAATTTTATGTCAACTAACATGCCATTCCATGGAAATCATTTTATCCTTATTCCTATGGTATCCTTCTGGAAGTGTTTTCTCATGAAAATTGACTTTCCCAGACACCATAGCTTGGGACTCAGAGTTGGACATTGGTTATCTGGGAACAGCAATGCGAGACCAATCAGTATGAAAAGGGATTGTCAAGGGAGTTCTGACCAACCATAGGGAGATTGAAGGATGATGATGATAAACATACCATTTATCTGCTAATATTATTATAAAAGCTTATCTTGATAAAGGTAGCACAGAAAGCCTTGTATTCCTATGAATATCAAACACTTATAGATAACACAAAGATATACAACAAAACTGGAAAAAATATTACAAATACACAAAGCCATAATCATAAAAACAAAAACTATATTAGCTAAAAAAATAAGGATTATTTATATAATACTACAAACAGGCTTACATTTATAAGTGGCCTGCAATGCCCATCATTACATGAAAGCATTGATTTAAAAGTATCACCTTATCAACACTATATTGAAATAAAAAGCTAATGCATCAAAGTTTTCTTGAATTTCAAGAACCTAATATATTTTATTCTTGAAAATGACTTGTGATGGTTGAAAATGTACAAAAGTTTTACATACACTTGAACCAACCATCTGTTACTTTTATTCAAAAACAAGAAAAAGTTACAAAAATTATCAAAAGAATCTGTAGTGATAGAAAAATAAAAAGTTCACTATTTCAAAAAAAAAAAAAAGAAACTAAAGTTGGCAAACCATTTTGGTTTGCCATAAAGAAATAAAAACTAAAAGAAAAAAAGGAAATAGATAAGAGGCCAAAAGGTCATCATTCCTAAATGTAGGTGAAGAAAAAGGGATGGGCGAAAGAGTCACATCTGTGAACCAATCAGAAATCAAGAAACAATTCTGGAATGAATTCCTTTGTCTTTTAAAAAGTGATAAACACAGAGAAATGACTAGGCAAAGGATCTAGAGAGTTGATGAAATTATTTCAGCCGTTTTGCCATGCCTACATTTTCTGGCACCTAAAGATCCCACAGAGGATTACTACTATTAATGAGATACATACATACATACATACATATTTACAAGGACTCTCTTCTCTCTCTCTCTCCCTCTCTTATATGCTTAAGGACCTTAGACATTCAGCATGAGAACTTTCTAATATATACTTATGAACTCTTTAAATATTGTATATTTTATTTTAAGAGATATAAATTTTTATCAGTACATGCAATATACTGAAAATAAGCACCTGTAAACAGACCCCCCCCCCCCCGAGGCCACATAGACCTCCACAAATCTTGTCTGGAGACTTAAAAAAGACCTCTTTATTGCCTATCTCTATTTCATATTCTGAACTCTCAAATTTGTTATCCTGATTGATTTTTTTTAATGTTACAAAGAATGAGTAAAAATTAGTTAAATTTTTAAAACATTAAGTCAGATTATCCTCCACTTATCTGTTATTTTAGGTGTAAATTCTTTTATGATTTTCTGTCAATATAAAACCATAATAAAAGTGTTTTGTTGATTTTGTTTCAGGATTTCTTTGCTAATGCTCATCAAAATCCAACACTATTTTCCAAACTGAAGCAAGATAAGATTGTTTTTTTCCTTCATCTTCTTGGCATTGACACCAATGGCCATTCCTACCGACCCCATTCTCAGTAAGCAGGTTTCTACAATTTTATTCTTTAAGTTACATTATTTTAAAAGCCTCTTAAAATATAATGAGTAGAATAATTCATCAATCTAGAGCAGAAAAACCATCATTTTATCTCTTTTTTTCATCTTATTTAAATAAGTTCTTGTCAAGATTAACAAAGAAAAACAGATATTAAAAATTATATGACTACTCAGCTGGCCAAAATAGAAGATGATCTTTTCCTCTGGTTGTAAATTAGTTCATCACACTCTTTTAATTTATTTCTCTCTCATATATATATATATATATATATACACACACACACACACACACACACACTAAACTGAACTTAATCTGGACAATATGGTATATTTAGTGTGACTATATACTAGCAAGACCATTGTGATATGGTGGGCAAAATTCTCTTTTATAGTTTGTGATGATGAGCTTAACCAATATAACACTTAGTTCTTCTATATCCATTGAAACAAATGTATACACATAGTATGCCACCTCAGCATGACGTAATGTTAGTGAGACTAGTCTGGTTGATCATTACTAGTGAGTAGACTTTGATCCTCACTGGGTGCCCCCATACAAAATTCAACATTAAATAATGTAACAATAGTTGACATGTTATAAAACAACTAACCAAATTTCAGTGTGTATTTATATATATAAATAAACTAATAAATACTCAAATGACTACCATTCATTAATCAGTAAGTAAATGGCATAAAGATACTTATTTTCATGCCTGCAGGTTGGATGTTGGTATTGAACACATCTTTATTGCAAAGACAGCAACAGGTCAGCAATAGCTTTGTTGGTTGTATTAGTTATTTATTATATAACATGTTCTTCAAATTTTAAAACAATCATTGTAGGATAAAAATCTTTGCTCTTATTTGAAACAAAAGTTTACAATTGTCAAACATTTCTAATGCAGCTTTTTGTTCCCTTGCCTTCAGTTTTTTCCTCTTGTGCTTAAACTATTCCACTGAAATTGTTTCTTACTAAAAATCTTAAGAAAAAATGTATAAAGTGAAACATAAAGTGCATTTTCCTGACTATAATAATAATAATAATAATTTATTAGATATATTGAAAACAATGTGATTAATACTGTATCATTCTAATTACATACACAAGTTATACTTTGAAATGAGTGACCAACAAGTTGCAAGTAGCTTTTAAATTTAACACCTGTAGGATTTCTATAGCATATATTTCTTCTCAGATGAGATTTTATTAATAAAAATGTTATATGCAGAAAAAAAATCCTATTCTGGAGTTCTTTACCATATTATTAGCAGGGCCGTGCAGTTGGAAGCAATTAAGGTGTCACTGGAGTTGGTAAATCTATACCAACTCCAACTCAATTTACACTTCATGTAAAAAGTCTTAACATTATAGAATTTTTATTGTTATTTCTTCTACCGTATATTTACAATTTCCTTTAAAGAAATTCACCTCAACTTCTTTTAAAGTCATTTTATTTTTTGTAGTTATTTTGTATTTGCAAAACTACATAAAAAAATCTTACATTATAGAATTTTTGTTATGTCTTTTACATCCTATAAACGATTATATTTCCACTTCTGATATAAAGTAGTTTTATTTTTGTTCTGTACTTATTTCTTATTTGCAAAGATATATATATATATATATATATATATATATATATAAGTCTTACATTATAGCATTTTTATTTTTATTGTTATTTCTTCTATATCCTTTCAAAGATTTTGTCTCTAATTCTGTTAGAAAATATTGAAGAATGAATAGGTACATATATAAAATCCACAATATCTTTATTCCTTGATATAAACCAGTTATAATAATATAGGCCTTCTCAAGTTAGGAGCATATGCATAAGCTTTGAGATTTGTAGGCCATAATCACTTAATAAAGAGGAGTCGGAGTCAAAGGTTTTGTGTTCTGACTCCACAGCCCTGATTATTAGTCATGCTTCAAAATGTTTTTATCTTGAAAGGAACATAGTTTTTATAATCTGGTTAAACAAATTTTTCCAATTTTCTTTGTTACTTTTAGAAATTGAAATACATAAATTGTTTTTACAAATACATAGAAAATAACTGAAACCAAATAGTGTTTGGAATGTAGCAACTGTCATATTTAATATTGTATTTATATCTTGTTATTTCATAGAATAATGTCCGACTAAGAGTAAAATAAATTTATTAGTCTCTATTTATTATGAAAATTTAATTTCTTTTTTAGTATTTGTTTTCAACAAGTCTCAACAATTATTCTTGTTGAACTTTTTCAAAAATGTTCATTTGACATATTTGATAACTTAGAAAATTAAATCAAAGTAAAAAATTTGATTTATTATTTATTGGCCTTTAAAAAATATAAACCATGATTTTTCTATTAGTAATGCTGCATTATGAATAAATGAAACTCTAAAACATCATTGCAATCCTATAATTGGTATCAAAAGATGACAAAAGTGAGGTTTCGAACACATAATAGTCCACATAGTCCATGTAAGTTTACATATTACTTTATGGTTTACTGTTTTGTGAAAGAATTTAAAATCCTATTATGATGTTTACTTTTACAGTGAATACTTAGAGAACATCCGAATCGTGGATGAAGGAATCAGAAAAATGGAAAAACTTATAGAGAAATTTTATGAAAATGATAAATTGACTTCCTACATCTTTACTGCTGATCATGGCATGACTAATTGGGGTAACGATTATCTTTTTTTGTGTATGTGTGTATTTAGACATCAGGAATTCATTTAAATGAGTTGTATTAAATTCAACTGACAATGTCTGTTTATTTTTCATTGTATTTTTCCAGCTTTCAAATGAGTTGTTGCAAATCCAGATCAAAATTGTAGATAAATAAGTTCATGTTTTTGTTCTATTTTTGTTTGAATATTTTTAACCATCTTGGTCATTAACAGGAATTATTAAAATTAACCTTAAAGAACTTTTATTTGCTTGCCTGGTAAAGATGTTATTGACAAGTGTTTATTGCTCAATTCTTTATGAAATAATGTGTCATAGGATAAGGAAAAGTTTATAAATTTACACGGTGGAGTAATGAATAGCGGTTTGGATTGAGGAGTCGAATTCCAGTTGAATCCATTACATTCACTTACTTCACAGTTTGAAGGTTTTCTATTTTGTCTGTTTTTTGCAATATGCCTTTATTTATAAACTTAGCATAAAAGAACCAACCATGTCAAAATAAAATGAAATTTATAGAACTTTGGAAAAGATAACATCAACAACCATCCTGATATAAACATAAATAAAAATTATTAACTTATTCAACTGTAAACAGATGCACCCTAAATATAAATAAGATGAAAAATCCATTAAAATATAATTCACCAGTATATATCATTTAATGATTACAATAAACATTTTAAATTTTATTATTGCTATAAAACATTTAAAATATGCCATCTAATCATTACCAATGACTTGGAACTTCAAAAATCCTCCCTACATAAAAACGATGTTGTTTATAAATTCTTGTGTCCTTTGGAAGATTGTATCTCTATCAATAATCACAAAAAAAATTGAAATTCTTATATTGGACACTCAAGCACTACACCTTCTTGTAGGTTAACTTGTCACTTACTGAAACTTTGTGCACAGATCAATCATCACAAGCAAGCAAAATATATCCATTAACATGAGACAAATATTACTAGACAATTGAATATTAAATCAATTGTTAGGTCTGCTGTTAGGAAAGTTGGTTCACTGTGTTGTGCTAAACAATTTTTCTTGCCAGAATCTATCTTATACATTTATATGTTGAAAATTCATCTATGCATTGAATATTGTCATCAAGTCTAGTCTGGTGCTACTGCTATGTATTTAGAGATTCTTGATGAAATACAAAGAATCTGCAATGTTATCAGTTCTGATCTGGCATCTTGGCTTCAGTCACTTTCCCACCACTGTAATGGTGCCTTTTCTATAAATATTTTCATTACAATGTTCTTTGGTACCTCAATTTTACATATTTAAGCACAGTGCTAGATTGGTAGCTAGACCTCATCATTTTGCACTTGAAATGGCTAAATGTAACTGTTACATCCCCTAGTATAATTTTTGTTTACCCCATGTTGTTCCCCTTTATTGCTTCTGTAATAAAAATCCAATATGTCCACCGTGTTTCCCTTGTTTATTAAATGCATTTGAATATATTCATTTCATCCTTCCTCAGTACATCACAAATAGCGATGCATCTTCATAATAAACTTTGAGAGGTAAGCCTTTAACAACTTTACCAAATATTTTGATTGATAAAAACAAGTATAACCATACTTATACCCCATGGAGATAAATATGCCTGATATGTTTAACAAACTGAAAAATTTTCAGAAAGGCTAGATGCATATGTGGACACATATGACATTTCAGAACACAAGCATACATTAATTCTTCTCTCTTCTGTTGGTCCCAAGACGTATGCAACTCTACAAGCTTTATCAACCCCAGACTTGCCCTCAAACAAAACTTACGATGAGTTGTGCAGGTTACTCCTTCAACTTTAATCCAAAGCCACTTGAAATCATGGAAAAATATAAATTCCATGTTAGGAGACAGGAAAATTCTGAAACTGTATCAGACTTTATCTGTTTATTGTAACTTTGGTAATTATTTAAAGGACACCTTATGGAACAGACTAGTGTGCAGTCAAAGGTGCAAAATGACCCAAAAGTGGCTTCTTCAAGAAGACCCTCTAAAATTTGATAAGGCTTGCTCCATTACTACCTCCATGGAAACGGCCACTAAAATTCATGCAGAGAATAAGGAGGATATACATACCCTCAGGAAGTCAGAGACTGATGGAACAAGACAAGGACAACAAAAGAGGAAAGTCCTTAATTTTCCACCTTGCAAAGATGAACCACAAACAAGCTACTTTAAGGAGGCGGTTTGCCAAGTATGCCACAAAAGTGGTCACATTCAGTCAATGTGTAGATCTAAGTAAGTTTACAATAAAAAAAAGAGACAGCAACAGAAATCTCCACAAGCTACAAACAAATGAAGAAGGCAGTGAATTCAAAATCTTTTGTATGGCTGGTTCAGATAAAATATTTCTCACTGTAACTTTGGATTCTAATTCTGTGAGGATGGAACTTGATACAGGGGCAGCAATTTCAATGATAACACTAAAAGATTATATTTTCCACAAGCCCTATCCTTGAAAGAATCACAATCCAACTGAAGACATATACCAACAAACTCATCAAATCGTTAGGTCAGGTGTCAGTATTAGGAAAGCTTCCAATTACCTCTCACCATCTTAAAAATTAACAATAATATTACCTTAGGAAGAGACTGGGTGTATAAACTTGAAATATACAAGTCCTTCCACAACATAAGCAGTGCAAAAGAAAATGGCCTGATTGCAAAACTGAGAGTGAAATTCTCACAAGTCTTCAGGGTAGGTACAGGTACATGAGAGCAAGAACTGCCCCATATGCCTTAAGGGCACAGGTGAAGGAAGAATTGGACAAGTTAACTGTAATAAAGCACAATGGTAGTACCTGCATTTGCGGCGACTAAAAAACAGTCAACCCAAATTTAGAAGTTGAACAATATACCATCCCGAGAATAGAAGACATGCTAGCAAAACTTGAAATAGGGGAAAATTTCACCAAAAAAGGCAGGCATACCTACAATTAATGAAGATGAAGATCAAGCAACTGACAATTATAGACACCCACAAAGGATTATCTCAATATAATCATCTAGTTTATGGCATTGCATCAGCACCTGCGATATGGCAAAAAACCATGGAGCAAATTCTACAAGGTCTAGAGGGGGTAGTTTGTAACATGGATGATATGTTAATCACTGGCAAATCTGACAAGATACATTTTAAAAACCTCAAAAACGGTCTTCTTCCCGTCTTCAAGAATTTGGTCTCAAGGCAAATTTGAACACGTGCTCCTTTTTTCAGGACTCTGTGATCTTCTGTGGAATAAAAATATCTAAAAATTGTTTCCACAAAACCAAAGACAAAACTTGCTCCAGCCCCAAGTGACAAAACAAAACTACGCTCATTTCTGAGGCTTGTAAATTTTTACCACAAATGGCTTCAAAACATTGCTCATGTCACAAAACCACTCGATGATCTACAAAATGACATTTTCTGTATATGGTCTGGAGGATGTTGATAAGGCATTCAACAAAATCAAGGAGATGATCGCATCAGACATTGTCCTGGTACAGTTCTGGTATGCGATGCAAGTCCATATGACATCAGTTCTGTCTCATCACATATCATCAATGGAGAAGAGTGACCCATAACATGCACATTCTGCACCCTCAACAAAGCTGAATCCAGTTATATTCCCAACTTGACAAGGAAGCCTTCACAATTGTATGGTCAGTGAAAAAGTTTTCAATTATTTGTGCAACAACAAATTCACACATATTACAGACCACAAGCCACTCAAATTCATCTTTGACCCAAAGAAGTGTATTCCAACAATGTCTGCAGCAAGACTACAATGATATGCTGTTTTTCTCACAGGCTTTGATTACAATATTGAGTTTTGTAGCAGTAAATCAAATGCAAATGGTTTATCATGCCTGTCACTTCCAGAGTCAAGCAGAGACATAGATGAAGAAGATGACACACTTTTCTCCAAAGAATTAGTGGAACAAAATCTCCAATTAAGGCAACCACAGATGCCAAGGCATTAAGAACTGAGCCAATCTTCTCCCATGTAATTTATTTCGTCCAAAATGGCCAACCAGAATAGAATGTGCCAGAAAAATTTCATACCTTTCATGAGAAACGATATGAACTTTCTATTCACAGCAACTGTTGTGGGGAACAAGGGTAGTTATACCAGAAGAACTACACAAACAAGTCATGCCAGAATTGCATGAAGGCCATCTTGGGACTGTCAAAATCAGAGACCTAGCCAGAGGAATCTTCTTGTGGCCTAATTTTGACAAGGACATTGAAGCAGCTGCTGCAAATGCTACGACCCAATATCAAAACCACTGTGTAGGCAAATCAGGGCAAATCAGAGCAGACAGATTTCTTCCCACTCTCAGATAAACCCACCATCACTAAAGGTGAGTGATACCATCTTTGCTCATGATTACCATGGACACCAACACTGGCAACATTCAAGGATCAGCTCCCAACAAACTCCAAGATCATACAGTGGAAATCATCCCTGGCAACGACTAGAAACAACACTCCAATCAACTGGTACCTACCTCTGTACTAACAGCAAAGTTACCTGCAACAACCCAGGAAAATCTATTGCCACTCCCAGCATCAACCTCCCTTGGAGACAAGGCAACTGTAGTCAGGCCTCCATCACCGGAGCCAGTGCTTCCACCTCATAATGCACCACCACTTCCACCCTTAACACATTCCTCACAACCAACTACCACTAGGAGTGGAAGACTTAGCAAGAGACTGGAACATTATAAGGACTATGTATAAAGCTGAAAAAAAAATCATTTACCGAGATTTTTTCCCCACAAAAAGATACACACATAAGCAGGAAGTTTATGTCCCCTTGTATAATTTCTGTTTGCCCCATATTATTGCCCTTTGTGACTGCCGTAATAAAAATCAAACATGTCCACCATCTGTCCTTTGTTTATTAAATGTGATTGATTATATCCATTTCATCCTCCCTGAATACACCACACTTGTTATAATACTTTTACAGGTTCTCATGGTGCTGGTGATCCACATGAAACACTGACTCCTCTTGTGGCCTGGGGAGCTGGAATTCGAGGCCCAAAACAGATCACTGGAAAAAACAGCCAGTCAGGTGATGGCTTATCTGAAGGTACTCATTGTCTATCTCAAGAACTAATAATGACTTCAACTAGTTAATCCTTTGAACCCAAGTGGCCGGTATACTGGCCACTGTGTGAAAGTGAATATACTATACTCATCCAGTCGTCAGGGTTCAAAGGGTTAAAAAAATTACTATATAGAATTATTTCTGATGTTTTTTTATCATATTATATTTTTTTATCATATTATATCAATTATACCAAAATCAAAGTATTTTATGCCAGAGTTCATTATATAAGTCAAAGTTTGCGCAATAAAACTGGTACTAACAAATAAAATTTGAAAGATTTTTCAGGGTATATTTATATGATAAATTTATGTGAATTTTAGCATATAGTATCGGTTTTTCTTAAAAAAATATTTACAAAAATTTATTTATTAATATGAGATTTTATTATGCAACTCAGTGCTTGTTAATATTGTAAATATACTTACTGATATTTCATTTAAGATACATGAATGTGGACAACATTACATTTGCAAAAGTATTGACCAGAGATCAGAGAACAGTTAAAATAAAATTTAATAAGAAAAAATGGTCACAAAAAGAGATTTGAAAAATAAATAAGTTATAAGCACAAAAAGTAAATTGACTAACAAGAAAATATTTGAAAAAGCTGGTATTATGAATGTAAATAGAAAAGATGCAGAATATTAAGAATATTGGCTGAAGATAAACTATTATCATTTTTTTAAGTAAACATCACAAAGAGAAACATGTAAGTTGGTCAAAGTACATAAAAAATGGTTTTTCAACATTAAATTTTAGTGATGAACGTAAAGCTATATCAGAATAACATAATGGTTGTTTAGAGGTTGGATCCTTCATTGTCAACTTAGAAGATAACAAAAGGAAAGTTGAATATTATTTTGGGCTTGTATTGTAGGCAGCAAAATTATAGGTCCCTTCAAAGTTAATGATGGTATCAAGATAAATGCAGACAATGTTTAAGTTCTTGAACAAGATATTTTTGTGCAATGCAAGTCATGACCAAGAAGCTTTAAGCTAAAGAGAATATTCATGCAAGACAATGCTCTTTTACATTCTGCAAAGCTGACTATTGCTGTGATACCCGTACTTCTTTGGTCGCAACGCCAATATGTGACGTCGGTCCTTTGTGACGGGCTAACCCTCGGACATCGGTTGAAGTCTTGTTGGGTTCTAGTACCAACTTGTCGTACTCAGTTCGCTTCCAACGCCTGGTCACCGAAGCAACTGCTTTGATCTCGATTCAACCTACCCACGTTGTGATTTGATTTTAGGCTGACGAGATCAATCAGACGTCGGGCCGTAGTGCCAGCCGAATCCGGGTCAAGGTGATACTGCACAATAAATGTAGACAAAAAAACAAAAGCACAAACAACAACTTCAAGGCGAGCGACTGGTTAGGAATAGTGATTAATTTTATGTCAGTTTGTTGAGTTACAGGAGTGTGTCTCTCACTTTCTCTCCCAGCTCGAAGAAAAAAAAATGTGGATTGTAACACTTTTTGCGTTCTTAGCTACTTCTAGATATCTGGGTTGTTTTTCAATAAAGTCGTCTCTGGTGGAGAATATAAGTCAGACTTCTATAATTTGTTCTTGGTTAGAAGTCTAAGTCGGAAACTTGCTTTGGTGGGAAATCTAAAGTCGGACTTCAACAAATTTGTTCTTGGTTAGAAGTCTAAGTCGGAAGGCATGGACTCATGCGGTCACCCGTGCGAGGCGTTATCTTCCGAGTCTTGTGTCTTGGGCTCAACTGGATCTCTCTGCGAGCTGCACTGCACTGCTCTCTCCTTACTGTACTGACCGTACTGTACTGGGCTGTTCACTCACTGTCTAAAACACCTGAAGATGTTTGCTTATATGGACGCCGATCAAAACCTGGCGTGGGGTCGGACGTGGTGTGGCCACCACGTTGATTTCAAATCCCCAATAAGGATTTTCTTTGTTTTCAGTCAGAAACACTTATCATTTTCCATTTTTGGAAATCTTCTTCCACTCCCACCCTCTTCTGCTCTCATATGGGTATCTCACCATACTTTAGAGGGCGTCAACGGTTTTCCCACTTCCTCGCAGTAACATCTCATACCTATCCTCTCAATGGGCGGTGGCAGGCCTCCTCCCTGCGTCACATGATCACCTCCACCTGGCTATTCGGCCAATAGGCGTCAAATGATAATCTCAATTTTTATCCAACTTCACGGCATATGGAATTCCTCAATCAAGTTTTTCGCCAACATTAAGTGGACGGAATTTTGGCAAAATTGGGTTAATTAAAATAAACACAATAACATGGCTTTTGTTATCACAAACGAATTTCAACAGAACACAGATGTCCTGTCCAGCCAACATCTCAATCCAGGGCTGGGCTCTGTGTGCGGTCGGCAGATGACCCATTGAATACTGATAATATAAGTTCGTCATCTTGACACAGTTAATGTTTTATCTGCCCAAAAGCTCTGGGATTCATCAACTAATTTTTACGACAATGACCATCAGAATTTTTGTGGGTGGCCTTTTTTTTCTTTTATCATCTAAGTTGTTAAATCTTGCCCCTCTGTTTCTTTCTTTTCTTTCTCTTTTTCCTTCCTTTGTCCTCGCAGAGAATTTGGCATATCTCAGCATCAAACTTCAGCGAGAAAGTAAAAATGATTATCTTGATTCGCACTTGAAAATAACAAAACAAAAAATCTCTTCACCGATCCCCCGCTTTGGGAAAATAACAAAAAGAATATCGCTCAGTATGTCTTTCGTTATATCTATCGGTCTAAGTTATCGCTCAGTATGTCTTTCGTTATATCTATCGGTTTAAGTAATCCCCATAATTAACTTCTGTGGTTAATTAATAGGTTAATTAACCTGCCGTTTCTAAATAGTGTTACATTGCCCATCTTGCCAAAAATATTTCCAATGATATCAGATGGCTACATTGCCTCATCAAATGCTTATCCAATAGAAAACTTAGGGTCTATCATTAATAGAATATGTGAGAATTGAAAAACAGCAGCTAAGCAAAGAAACTTTCTGGGGAAACAATAAAAATTGCTGCAAATAATGTTAAAGTTGAAACATTAGAAAAAGTTAAGAAAATAAGTGAAAGACTGAAGGTTATAAAATGTCAAGGAGACTATATTAAAATGGGAAATAATGAAATAATTTATTTAGGTATATATTTATATTTAGGTGGGTTAATCAAATATATATTTCTGTAGCCTATTTCTTTTATTTATTTATTAATAATGATTTATGTTGCACTTATGACATTTCCAAAAGCAGTTATTATCAGTATTGTTAATAATGTGAAACTCAACTGATATATTGCTCATATAAATATTAGTGTGAAAATGTTTCCAACAGTGGTTTTTCATTGTGAAAACATTGGCTTATGTAATAAAATCTGAAATGGTGTAATTGCTTGCAAATTTTCTGTCTTATTTCTGCATTACCAAAATATCCCAAAATATTTTATCAAATTTTAAAAAGTTCTATAACTTCTAAAAGTCAGAGCATAATAATCAAATTCAATAACATAATAATTGGATTGTGATATTGTAAAGAACAGACAATGTATACTAACTGTAATTAATGAAAGTTAAAATTAATAATTTAAGAGTGCCACTTTTCAAATATAAATGAAAATTAATTATTAAGTAATGTTACTGACATTGTTATTTGTGCCTTTTCAATTGAATAAAATTTCTCTTATGGATTTGTTGGATATCAATATATAAAAAGGTATAGAACCTAATTCTGTTATAATTTAGATTTCTCCAGATAAGAAGAAAAACATATAAAGGAAAAAATATAAATTGAATTCAATTTTGTTTATTTAAACTAGTTCAGGAAATTTTAATAAAAATATTAAATACACAGTTTTTGTTTCACAAAATCAGACATAGCAACATATTTAGATTTTGATTTTATAATCTTTCAGAATGGCATCTTAACCACCTGCAAAGGACAGATGTTGAACAGGTCAGTACAATAATGCGTCGAGCTGGTAAAAGAAATATTCAAATATTTAGTGTGATGTAGTCAATTTGGATAGTAAAGGAATTGTTTTGTTTTTTTTGCTTGGTGTTTTTAACATAAAATCATATCATCTCAAATTAAACTAAATGCAGTTAATGGATGAATAGCAATATGACAACTTTTAGAGGTCAATATTCAAATAGACAACATAGTATATTTTTTATTAATTCTATGGATGTTGACCTGTGATGTGCCTGAGCTGAGTGATTAACCTTTCATTTGGTTGCTGTGTTGTTTTACCCACCATTTCTATGTGTCTTTACTGTAACTTATTTTACTCTTTTAGAAGAATTATTAGACTGAAGCTTACTCTACCAAGAGAAATCTATTCAGATTGAGGATTTAGAATAGAGAATGAAAATGTACTAAATATTGATTATCAGGCCATACTTTTGTGTATGGATGGGGAATGTGTTTAGTCATTGTTTTAACTTTCAAACTTTATAGTGAATTCAGAAAACTAAATTTAAAAACTACAGTTAAAACAAAATTAAAAAGGGGTAAACTTCCTCAACATAACTTTAGACTTAATGAATAACATATACCTACCTTACAGAAAACCTAACACTAACCCCTTGTATGTACACCTCCGGTTCAAACCATTCTCCATCCACAATTAAGCACATACCCTCATCAATAGAGAAAAGAATCAGCATGAACTCTGCAAATGAAGAAATATTCCAGAAACACAGTAATTTTTACAACAAAGCTCTAAAAAATAGTGGATACAAACACACTAACATCAATTATATAAAAAAAACAATAGTACAAACCAGAAGAAAAATCATTTGGAAACCCCCCACCCCTCCAATTCAACCAAATGGTTAGCAATATGCTAGGACAAAAATTCCTAGCTTTTAATTGAAAAACATTTTCCCACTAACAGCAAACTTAGAAGATCTTTAATAAAAACACCCTAAAATTAAGTTACAGCTGCACTGAAAATCTAGAAAGAATCATAAAAAAACAATAATAAAATCTTGAAAATACACACATGCCAAAATCAAATAAATAAAGACCCTAAATTAAAATTAGACAAAAATAATGAAAAATTATGTGATTGTAGAAACCCTGAAAATTGCCCTTTGGATAATAAATACCGCATAGAATCTGGGGTATACCAATGCACAATCTCATCCATTGAGAATCCAAACATTGTAAAGATATATATAGGATTCACGAAGAATGAATTTAAAATAAGGTGGAGACAACACAAAAGCTCCTTCAACAATATTAGAAATAGAAACCAGACATCGCTATCTAAATTTTTTTGGTATTTAAAAGAAACAAATAAAACACCTAAAGTAAAATGGAAAATAATAAATAGAACAAGAACTTGTAAAACCTAGGATGACCCATTTCCTTTATGCCAGCATGAAAAAGTACACATTATTAAGTTTCTAAAAAATGAAAATTTATTAAATCAAAGACATGAGATAATGTTTTTTTGCCAACATCAACAAATATTCACCTTAAATAGCTTTTAAAAAAAAATTTTTTTTAAATTTGAAAATCTATAAACAAGTTCAATTAAAGCAGTAGGTTTAAGAACACAACCCAATCATACGCTTAAAGCCCCTTTAAGAATTTGTCAACAAAAAACAAATAATAAACACCAAAGACTACCAGAACTACAACCTCAATAATGTTAAAGTCTTAGCATACAGTAATAAAAAAGAAAAACAGAACTACTACTACAATCAGTTAGAGTTTTAGCAGGAAGTCTGATAAGATTTGCCATTGTAGCCAGACAAAAAAACCCCAACCCAACCTTACACAATTCCAAAAACCTGACATCCCACAAACACCCCTACTTCCATCAAAGCAGTTGACCCCCTGATAAAGAAAAAACAAACCCCAGACCACACCTCCATTCAAAAATATAAATGAGTAAAACATTCCATACCATAGTTATTCTAAAACAATGCTTGAGGATGAAACTGCCACCCAGTGGTTAAGATTTAATATTGGAATTAAACTTAAATACTGCTGACCAGTTTCAAAACATAGTAATTTCTGTGTCACGATGGAATCATATTTAAAAAAAAAAAAAAATTATTTATATATATATATATATATATATATAAAACTTTTTTTGTCACAGTGTAAATTTGAAAATGGGCATTTGTTTCTCTTGGACACTCCCAAGCACCATAATTCTTTTACACATTTTTTAAAATGAATATGTCAGCATGCCAACAATTTAAAATTCCTTTTACTTATTAATTCATTCCATGTCTTTGAATCCTATGATTTTCTGTTTCTATTCCATATATGTCATTTCTTTCTCTGATTTTATTTATCTTTTTTTTATTACATCCTATTGGCATTTCCCTTTCATTTTTACTTCCCATATGTTTTTTTGGCAACATGGTTTTATTTCTATATCTTTCATATTTGAATGATAGCAAATGGTTTGCATGTCTTTCTTTACATTTTTTTCCCTGTTACTCCAATGCAAATCCACTCCTCCACTGCAATTTTTTTTGTTATCATTATCACCTATATTTTCCTCTGCGATTTCCCTGCAATGGACATTTTGGTTCTACAATTACATTTATTTAGGTTTTTGTATAGTTGTTATTTAGTAATATTATCTATTTTTTATTATCTGTTCAGTGTTATCTATGCAACTAAATAATTTTATGATGTTTCTATTAAATATTTTGTTCAGTTTGTGTGATTTATGAAAATGTTTGTCTATAAGTTTATAAAAAGAATTTTTCCTATATTTGTATCAACATTCTTATTGTATGGTGGGTTATAACTGGAGCTATTAAAATTTAGAGAGTTGTGTCCCTTTAATTGTATTATTGCATTATCAGTAGAAGCAAAACTGGTGGAATAAGCAAGTTATATTAACACATGCATCAGAGTTAATAAATTCAAATATGAAATATTATAGTGGGTTAAACCATACTATTTTTCTATTTTTTCTTTCTGGTTTTGGTATATAATCAAATTTCATTTTGAATCTACTATTATTTAATGATTTTTCATATTCTTTTTTTTTCTTTTACTTCATTAAATGTTATTTCATCTGAAGAGTTGTCTGTAATTCTACAATTTTATTTTTATATCGATTTCAGATCCTATATCTTTATAAAAATTTTAGTTATTTCTTTATTATATATAATGAGAGAATACAGGGAAGGGCATTGGGCCTAGAACTTTTCAGCATATTTATAATCATTCTCCTGAAGTCATTTGTATTTGGCTTTCTGGATGAGAGCAGTCACTATATTTTTAGTAAGTCAGATCTATTCATATCTGATTGCATGTGAGAGTGAATGTTTTCTCAAACACTTTACCAGCAGACATAATGATGATCATGATAAAAGTTGTTAGTTTCAAAATAATATTCATTCAAATGGACATTTCAATAAGTAGTCTTTTCTCTCTCTATCTCTCTCTCTCTAGGCTGACATTGCTCCTCTGATGTCTTCTCTCATTGGCATTGCATTTCCAATGAATTCAGTTGTAAGTACAATACTTTCATTCTTAATTCATTTAAAAATTAACTAAAAAGTTTAATATAATAGTAATAGTTAAATGAAAGTAAATGTCCCATAAATGTTCAATGGATGGGTTTATTTATCAGTTTGTGCCTTTCTAGTATGAACCAATAAGAATAGTCTCATGATAAGGAAACACATGAGAAACAGGAATCAAATAAATATGAAGACATTAAATATTAGTTACTGACATGTTTCATCTTGGTATCAATAAAAAATAATTTAAATTTATTTAATTTGAAACCCTTGTTTTAGAAGGCTACTTACAGAAGCATATAGCAGACAAATATTGATAATCAATTTGATTACCAATAGAAAAAAATCAAATTTGATCCTTGTAGAAATAATTCTTATTTAAGAGTTTTAAAAATGAACATTTTTGTATGATTAATTTTTCTCTTTAGCAGTAAAAATTATTTTTTTTAAAATAAAAATAAATGCAGATTTAATGAATCTTTTTTTCTTTCTTTTTTTAAATCAAACTGCTTGTTAGGAGAAAAGAAAATTTTGACCAAGGAAACGTTTTTTTTCTCTGTGTTTTGAAATTATTTTACATTGTTATTTTGCATTATATCTGTTTTGGTTGTACAGTAATCCCTCGATTAATGCATTTCCAATTAATGCACTAAAATTTTTATATACCAAAATTTGATTAGTGCAGTACAATATTCTTCAGTTTAACCATAATTCAAAATTTATTTTTTTAGAGTTACTGATGTACACATTAGCCACACTAATCAAGGGATTCCTATATTTTAAAAAATACTATTTTATTGAAATTCTTCAAAAATTTAAACAGTGCAGTTTTGATCCACTCCCTAAAATTTGATAAAACATTAGAATTTTTTTTTTTTTTTAGTTAGATCAGGAACTTTTAAGCACCTTCTATGGGAGTGAAGTGCTGAAAAGTTAAATTAACTGTGCATCAAACAATTTAATATACCTTTTATATTTTGTATGCATCAATAGAAATAAATGTTATACTAGTCTGTCTTATTGCAACTGCCATAGAAATTTTACACTGTATAACATTTTTGTCTGAACAGCATATTCCCCGAACATGTTCTCTATGTAGAAGAGTGACAGTGTAGGAAAATTACTATTTGGCTTATGCACAGAAGTTGATAGGCCACTAAACAAAATCAACCAACCAACTCTTTGAATTAGGGTTTGGTATTTTAATGTTTATCTTATGTTTAAGGGATTTAAGTATATTTCTCTTCAGACAAAGTTTGTGGGTTTTCTGATACCAAAATCATTCTATCAATTGAAAATAATGGGCAAAGTAAAATATATATTTTAATGTTATTCTTGTTAATGACAAAAAATATTGAATAAATTTTGGGAAATATTTTTATTAATACTTTGTGTGGAGTTCAACATTAGGCACTGCAACAAGATAGAATCATTTATTTTTTTTTATATTTCTACAGATTAAACATCTTACAACACAAATATAAAAATGAATTATTAAATTTTATGAATGTTAATGGGGGAGGGGGCAGTTTCCCAGGCAAATTTATTGTAGGAAAGCAAAAATAAATATGCTCATATGATGTGATTTTATCAAATATAAAAATAAATGAATTTTTTTAAAATCCGTAATCTAAAGTGCTCAAGTGATAGCAATATATGAAAAAAAGGACTCTAAAATACAAATTGCCTGTCTCACAGCAGATTGAAGAAATATCAACATATTTAAAAACAAAATTATTTCATACTAGCTTAAAAGCTACCCTAAAAATTGGGTGACATTTAAACTAGCTCCTGTGGAGAGCTCTTGATTAGGCCTTTATCACAATAGGTAAAGAGGAGTAGATACGATAAGCAACAATAAACTACAGAACTCAAAATTGATCGCTGCATTTAAGTATTGCATTAATATTTAAACTTACCTTTTAAAAGTTCAATGATAATTCTTCTGCTGCCACTTAATTAAAAACAGTTTGATATACATAGGTCCTTACTTTCTGTACAAACAATTATTTTTATTTCATGGTGACTTTTGCTGGATTTTGCAATTAATTTTGATTATTCCCAAATTTATTTCCAAGTTATAAAAATTACTGTACAAAAAAATTAATCACAAAAAATTCACGTAAAAAAAATTGCCCAAAATAATTGCAGTAATGAAAACTTGGGGATCCAAAATTTCAGGATTGCAGATCCAGATCTGGAATGTTTTTAATTTGCTCACAGTTGGCCTGATTCCAAAATGGTGTGATATGTTATGCTAAAGTAAAGTTGAAAACAAGGACAATTTTATTTAAAAAAACTGTAATTTAAGGACAGTAATTTTTTTCATTTGAACATGAACTATTAAAAGTTAGAGAGTTGTGTCCCTTTTAATTGTTTTTTTTCAGTAGAAGCCAAAATAGCGGAATCCAAAAACAATCACAGTAATGAAAACTTGGGAATCCAAAATTTCAGTATTGTGCTTTTGGATCCGTCCTGGAATGTTTTTAATTTGCTCATGGAGTCAAACTGATTCCAAAATGGTAGGATATGTTAGGCTATGGTCTCGAGAAGTAAAGTTGAAAATGTGTGGCACAATGACACACTGACATTCACATTTATTATGTAGATTACTATAGATTTTATAATATGAAATTATTTTTTTTTTAAAATATGATTATCTCTGGTTGCACTGCCTATTGGACAACTTCTTTGAAAATTAAAACTGATGCAATTAATATAAAAATAACAGATAAATGTCTGCATGCTTGTATTTAGAATCATATTGGGTATATGTTGTATACTGTTTTCTTGTCTGCAGGGTAATCTACCAATTGATTACTTGAATGGGGATTTGGCTTTTAAGGCAGAGAATTTATTTACCAATATGAAACAAATGCTAGCTCAATATATGGTAAGTTCAAAATAATATAAGATTTTCTTAGTTACTTTTGTCTGTGATTGACTTTCTCCATAAAATTTTTAGAATTGGTTCTGTTTTTGTCTGAAGACAACATTTTGCTTGGATTTTCATTCAATTTTCCTTATTAAAGATGTCTTTACAAAATTTGAATTTTTTTTGTTTTCTACTCAACTTCTAATTTATTCATATTTGCAAAATTAAATTAAATTCAGCAAGTTTTCATGAAATGTACCTACTTCTGTCATATAATGTTTACTTTCTGCTTTATTTCTACTTTCAAGTGTTAGTTTGGTGTGCATTCTTGAGAAACAATGAAATTAATGCCAACAATGTATAACCTGCTACCCCAGTGGTGCTCTAGCCCAAAACCTAGTCAGCAGTCACTGGTCATTCAATCCACAACCTCCCTGTCACATTATGATTTTTGATCTCAGGGTGATGGAGATTCTATCTACTTTGCCCTGAGATTAAAAATCACAGGAACTAGATGTATTGAATCACTACGGTGCTATTCACACAAATTAAAATAATTATTCCTGTAGACAGGAATGATGACGGGATTTCACTGGTTTTATTTCTAAATTTTATATAAATTTAGAATATAAATAGAGTTCAGCTCTTCCTGCATGAATCTATTAGTGGCTCGCTGGCTTTTACTTTGCTGGAAACAATTGATCTGTAAGTCAGGTAAGTTTTGGTAGTAAAATACTTGTTGGCACTTGTTCTCAAGTCTTGTAATTTTCAGCAATGAAGCAATTGTTAGTACTTGTTCTCCAGTCTTGCTACAGTCTAGGTCCCAACTGTTCATCTCTCTGGCCTCAGCTCCAGTCTAGGTCCCAACTGTTCATCTCTCTGGCCTCAGCTCCAACTGCAGCTACTGTTCAATTGTCCAAAATGCCCCACGCTTCTTGCTTTTATGGCCCTAGTATATTTCTCTGGGCCTATCCAAAATACCATCACCATCTATCATTTAACTCTTCCAACTTATATTTTTTTTCATGTTTAACCTTTTTTTGCCAGGCCACTTTGTCACAAATGTTAAATCTGTTCCTAATTTATTTCTGGTTATTAGGAAGATTATAAAGTGAAAAAGAGAGAAAATTTGTCTTGAGCAGAGATACATTTTCAGGGCTGTAACATAGGAAACCTTTTTATTCACTGCCACTGTGATATTTTGGGTGTGTGGGTGGTGCAATGGTTAGTGACTTGGAAAGAGAAATTGGTGTGCTGAGTTCAAATTCTGGCCATTTGTTCCATTCACTTTCACACAAATACCCTTGCATATCTCATTCACCCCTACTATGGCTTAACAGGGCTGACTGGGCTCTTTTGCCTTGAAGAGACAACTAGCGAAGGTAAACTCTGAATTCAAAAACCAACCTGAAAAGAGATAAGCTACCTTGCCCTAGACATACCACTGCTATGGCTCTAATGGATTATGGGACTTGCAACAAAACTGTAACATTACTGAAAGTGACTGTTGCTAACTACCTTGTATATTTACAAACACACCTAAACTTCTCTGTTGCTAACCCTATAAATAAATGAGCCACTAAATGGGTAAAATAAACTTCAGATTTTTATTTAATCAAAAATATTTCATAACCTTCTATACTTCTATACATATTTATTATATCTATTCATTTACTGTTACTTTTTGTGTCTAATCAGCCACAATAAATACTTAGTAATTGTTTAATCTTTGTGGATAAACAATTGGCATTCTTTCTTTACTCTAATTATAGCCATGTTTCATGTGTTTACAACCTGTCATTTGAACATGTCCATTTTGTGTGTGTTATCTGTTGAGTCACAATTGTATCTATTTTTCCCCTTCTACCAGTTAATCCTAAAGGAACACAATTTACTTATCTGCATTTTACTCTAATAAACAAATGCTGTTTAGATAATCCATAATTATATATTTTATTTTATCCCTAATTATTCATTCCCCTGATCTTCATTTTGCTACACATTGATAGTTCTGGGGTGTAAAATCAGGCCATAAAATATTATGTATATTTTATTACATACTAATAGCTTTTATTTTTTGTAACTGTTGTAAAATAAATTATTTTACCTTTCAAGGTCAAAATGCATGAGGTACAGAACATGAGTCTTTCTGTGACTTTCCGTCCATTCAAGTAAGTAAATGGTTATAATCTTCTTCATCCATTGTTACCAAACATGTTGTCTGAAAGTATGTTGCTATGATACATATCTGTTTGTTATGAGAATAGATTACAAAGAAATCGTGCAATTCAAATTATTCTCCTTGCATTTCTTATGATGAATCCAATCCATACAATAGAGCAATCTTGAAAATTGAATCGAAACCATTTACCCAAATAGGAGTTGACATGCCGTTAAATCCAACATCCATCCATCCATCCACCCATTTAAGCACCTAATGAATAAATTTCATATTAAGTGGAATAATTTCTTCATTTTTAAAGCTATTTTTTTTAGTTATAAAATTAACTTTAGACAAATTTCTAACTAATCAAATAGGACTTTACATTTTTTTTCTTGTATATGTAACAGTACAGGATCTTAATTTGATCAAAGCAACCATTTATGATAATTTTCCCTTGCCCCTTGGCTTGTTTCCTATCCACCAGTCAGCACTCCCGATCTTTGGAGATCTTTATGTAAAGTTGGTTGAAATTTCCATCAAGTTACACGTTTGGTCACAAGAAAAAGAAAGTTTTTTTGCAAATTAGACAAAAAAGTCCTGTTCATAAAATACAATACAGTTTGGACAAGTTCCAACATTAACCTTTCTCCACTGCGATTTTCCTAACTATGGCCAGTTAGTCAGTTTTCATGTGGTCAACCTTCACTGGTTTATTGAATCAGTAACTGACTTAGTACAGACAGGGAAATTTGGTGTCGGGCCTGCAACCAAAGTTGAACTTCAATCTTCCTCAACTTGATTATTCTGCACGTGGAAACTCTAATGTTGGAAAAAAACTTCTCTTCTTGAACCATTTTGTTGATAAGTTTGTCTCACAAGGTTGGCTGAGGAAGAAGGCATCTATTGGTCATGGCTCTTAGCTGCTGCTTCTCCTCCTAATGTTTCTTGTTGACATTTGCCTAAAGATAAAAATTAAATGGCTTATATTGAAGAATTCCAAATTTGGTTTGAGCAGTCCTCTATCGAGTTCCAGCATTTCATTGGTTTTGGTCACTCTTTCTATCACCATCAGGATAAGGCCATGCTTGGTACATCAGCAAATAATTCACCTTAAGACTATTGAAATCTCTGGTGAAAAATATAATTTTCTAGTATCAACATTATCTATATTAAATAAAACACTAGTATCTTTACATCCTTAGCAGGTTCTCGCTTTAGCACTTTCCAAACAACATATTTTCCTTCAGGTCAGGGATTTCAGGAAACATATTAATCTTTTGAATAAATGGCTTTTTTATCCATAATCTGCAGGACAGACAAGTCAATTATTATCTCTAACTTCCACCAATAAGCTGACTTTTTTGTTTTATGTAAACAATTCTGAATTTAATTTGTAATCTTTCTCCTTTTCTTTCAAAAGGATTTTATTTGTAAAAACCAGATAACTTCAAAACATTTCTGATCTACTTGTAAAATCCAAATTATCTAGATCAGACTTCAAAGCCTTTCATATTAAATCTACATGGTTAACCCCATTTTAAAATGATTAGAAAAAAATCTGGTGTTTGGTCATTTGATCAAATTTTTGTTCAGTATCCCTTATATATATATATATATATATATATATATATATATAAAATAGGCCGGTTAATAAAATTTGAAGAATAAAAAACCAACATAATGATACCAATATTGTTAATAAAAATGATATTTATTACATATTAACCTTTTGACTGAAATGAAGCATGATGAGATAGATTTTAAAGTAAAAATTTTCAAACACACCTGTGTTCTTTTTCAATGATGTGAGAAATAAACAAAACTGTGGGACTTACTCTCTCAATCAATGCTATTTCACTTTTAACAATAGTTTTTATAAACAAAAAATTGGATTACCAATGGGTTCCCCTCTGAGTGTGTATTTTCTTGAATCTGGTCCTTACCAGAGTATTTTACCTAAATAATCAACATATTTCTAATATATTAATGAGGCTATATTAATGTATCCCCACATAACTACATTACTTGACCTTGTAGATAAACTAAACAAAGTCAAACATACAATAGATTTCACTTACGAAACAGAAGCAACACTTTTCCTTTCCTAGATATTATGTTACACTGCAGTGAAAATAGCCTAAAATTAAGTGTCCATCATAAATCAACTAATAAACATGATCTCATAAATTTCTATTGTCACCATAAAAACAAAATAAAATCTGGAATAATTATCAGTTCTATTTAAGAGTATTCAGTATTTATATGAAGAGGAGAAATGCATTGAAAATACTTTTAAGCTCCTCCAATTCTCTAATTATTTCATATTCAACATGAAATAAAAGGCTCTTAATCTATTTAAAAATTAAAGAGTGGACCATTATGACAAATTCAACAAATCAAAATATATTATTCTACCCACCTACTCTATCAAAACTACAATTGAAAAGAATTTATTTAAGCTTAACATAAAATTTGTTACAACTATTTCTAAAACAATAAAATTATTAATTAATGCAACACAAAATAATAATAAGCTAAAACTTGAAGGAGGAATTTACTCCGTCTCCTTTAATGATTGCCACAAGAAATATATCAGAGAAACCTCTAGAATTTAAATAGAATATTATACGACACAAAAGTAATTCTTACAAAACAACACTCTCGGTGCCTTAGTGCTCATAGTCTGACCATAAGTTTGATTAAAAAATTGCCACTTTATTTAAAAAAGAAAGCATGAAAGTGTATAGAAAGTGCTTTAATTGCTATATTATCTACAGTAAATTTGTGTCCAGGTTATTACAACATTTCACCCTTCTTGGCAGATCTATTAGCACAGTGTGAGATACTTAATGACAAAAGTGATAAAAAAATATATGAAAAAGAAACTAAATGAAATTGGCTAAACTATATATCCAAACACATATTAAATAAAATTAATTTAGAAGTTTAAAATTTTAGCATCCCCTTTCCATCAGGTGTATGTATATTTACATCAACATAAACATCACTTTAGTCCTAAAGGATAAGAAATGTTCATACTTTGTCATTAATTTTCTTTATATGTGTGTGTATGTGTAAACACATATAAAGTAGAAAGTCACCTCATGCTATAGTGTCATTATTT
Source organism: Acanthosepion esculentum (assembly GCA_964036315.1). Lineage (NCBI taxonomy): Eukaryota > Metazoa > Mollusca > Cephalopoda > Sepiida > Sepiidae > Acanthosepion > Acanthosepion esculentum. The sequence continues at coordinate 69,762,143 of OZ038508.1, read as the reverse complement.
TTACTAATGCTAATGTAGCTTTGAATATTAAGAGTTTTACTATCATTTCTGCTACTTTTTCTGTTTAATTACTAAGTACAACTTAATGAATACATTTTCCACCCAACCATCTGATTAAAAACAAAACGAATTAGTCAACACTCAAATTTTTTGGTCCTTGTAATAAATATTAAAAAATATTAAGTTCTAAGAATTTAAAAAATAAATGGTTTTTAATTTCTAATTTCACTATCACGGTCTTTATTTTAAAAATGAATGTATTAATTTGAGAATATATACTTCAAGAAAAGTGAGTGAAGAAAAGTGCATGAAATTTTTTATTTCAACTTATTCAAAATTTTATGTGTGAAATAATGAAGAGATTTCCTCTTAAAAGTTCCATTAATTGTCAGGAATTATTAAATTGCCCATAGACATTCTTTTCATAGTTTATGCTTCTGATAACTTCAGTTCAATATTTAATCTCTTGAAATATTTGAACTCCTTACAGATTCATAAGGAGGGGGATATGAGTTTGCCTAAAACTATTTACATCAGGCCTTGAAAGTACCTTTTGGAAGATATGAACTGGGATTAGATGAGAATAAACATAAATGGAGAATAGTTAAACCATTTTTGATTTGCTGATTGTATTTTATGATTATCACAATCATTGGATGAATTACATGAAATACTAAATTAGTGAAATAGGAAAAATTTCAAGGAACAAAAATAAGAGAATTTTGAAAAATGTTTTATGAATATAGATGAAGAACTGGAAATAATTCCGAAATACTGATAAGTGATAACATTAAAGCAAGACCAAAGAAATTAAATAAAAGATATATAATGATCAGATAGTAAGATAAAATGAAAAGCACTTTACCAATATAATTAAAATGTAAAGTGTATAATGAATGTACAATACTAGTTATGGCATATGAGTGTAAAGTACGAAAATTAACAGAAACTATTTGAAAAAAATAAAAAATGCACAAAGATCAGTGAAAAGAACAATGTGAAGAATAACTAAAGAGATAAAAAAGAGAGATCAACATGGATCAGAGAATAGACTGACTTGAAGTGGAACAACTACATTAAATCAATAGCTGCATCTGCTACAAGGAAAATTGGTTCATTGTGTCATACCAGAAGGTTTTTCTCATCAGATTCCATCTTGCACATTTACAAATCTAGCATTCATCCGTACATTGAATACTGTTGCCATATCTGATCTGGTGACCCTGCTGTTCATCCCTAGGCTCTTGACAAAATCCAAAGAAGGATCTGGAATGTAATTGATCCTGAATTGGCTTCTCAACTTCAGTCACTTTCTCACCAATGCGGCATGGCTTCTCTCTGTCTTTTCTACAAATATTTTCATGGCAACTGCTCTAACAAGTTTTTTCACTGGTGCCCCAACTACATGAATTTAAGCAGGTTACTAGATTGGCATCTAAGTCCCACCCTTTTACTGTTGAAATAGTTAAATGTAACCACCACTTCTACTCCAACAGTTTTGTTTCTCGCACTTTCCATCAGTGGAACTCCTCAAACCTGCTTCCCTGATAACTACAATCTTCAAAAATTTAAATACAACATCAACCACCATCTTCTGTTGATTTGAACCCTGTTCATCTTTTATCCTTTCCTCATTCCCCCCACCCCATACCCAGTCTTTTCTCCCATTTTCACTCTCTGTAACCCCTTGCGTACTCGTGGCATTCCCTCTTGCTTGGTTTGGTTTGGTTTGTTTTACGGCATATCAACCTCAATGGGTCATTTAATGCTGACAACTTTTTTTTTTTTTTCCTGGTAATATTTTTGCTTTGTCAAAAATCTATTTCTTTTAATATTTTTTCTCAAAAACGTATAGCTAGTAATATTCTTTTTTTGTCAAAAACGTATAGCTAGTAATATTATTTTTTCAAAAATGTATATCTGTCAACATTATTTTTTCATAAACGTATTATCGAAGGCCTTGCTGTTGGATATAGATTATCGTCATACCCAGGATGCGGATGTAGTTTATCGTCATACCCAGGACGCAGATATATTCTGAGTGTTAACTATTTGCCCATAGCTAGGACCCTAACAGGTGCTACCACCCCAGGTCAGGGTGGATATGGGAACACCAGCAATTAAGAGGTGGTTCCACACTCCTCAAAACCTCCTGATCAGAGGCCTTGCTGTTGGACATAGTTTATCGTCTTACCCAGGACGCGGATGCAGTTTATCATCATACCCAGCATGGTCCTCTTGCTTGGGGTGAAATGATTAAAGAAAAAAAAGACCAAGATAAGGGCTAGAAGTGATGGGACTTTTAGCAAAGGAAGAATAACAGATGGAGGAAAAGGTTGCTTGATTGGTGTCAATTGGTTATGACATATAGCAGGAAAAGGACAAAAAGAAGATAGATGAGATAGAATGATTTGTGGGTAAGATATAGAAGAAAATAGCATAGGAGCATCTACAGCACTATAGGGAGGGCTAGAGGTGGAGTTTCATACCCCCCACACTTTTTGTTGTTGCTGAAGACTAAACTTGTCTTCATGGTCTCTATCTATGACAGTATTATTGAGCTGAGCTGTATCATTTGATTACTGCCATTCATTTTCAAAATAATAAAACCACCTTTTTTTTTTTCAAAAGATTAGCTTCTAAAACTTCTATATAAGTTTTGTATGCAGAAAATAAGCAGAAACAAACAACAACAAATGTGTATTTAAACTCAAAACAGTGGGCACAATAGATGTCAATTGTATTCATTTTATGAGACGCTCAGGTGAAAAAAAAAATATCGAATCAGCAATGTTTTAAAAAATCTTTGCTCCCATCGCCAATTTTAACATTTTGTGATGCCATGCCTGAGATGTCATGGAAGTATTTGCGAAAGATCTTTGTCCTGCAGTAGACTTGGAAAGACTTATGAATAGAAAATTTTGAAAAACAATGACTATTCATATATAATTAAAAAAGAAAAAAGATTTTACAAATGAAATATTTCTTGCAGGCATTTAAAAAGTTTTATTTTAACAATGTGACAACATTTATATTATTTCGATAAATTTAAATTTAGAGACAAGAATTTACTTTTTGTAATTGTATAATATGACAATAAAAGAGAACAGCTATGAGAATATTCTCTGAAGGTTTTTCTTTTTTTATGTAACAAATGTTTTTATTTTTTTCCAGTGAACTTACTCCTGCAAAACAGGTGAGTTAACCTAAAATATCTATTAATTAATGAAAATTTCTAATATTTTTCAAAGATTTCTTTCTTTGATAAATAAAATATTTATAAAAAGCAGTTTGTGTGCCATTGTGTATCGATCTTGAAGAACAGGTGAAATTTTTAGCATGCCATAAGATGTTGGTATTCACATTTATAAAATGCAATGTGTATCCTTATCTATAATATATATATATATATATATATATATATATATATATATATATTTTCCTTCTTTTTTTTTTCTTTTTTTAATCATCTCATCTATGAGCAGATATGAATTTACGTTAGAGAATCATGGAAGATTGTAGTTTAAAGACAGTAAAATCGACCTTGCTAACCGAACGCTCCAAATCGGTTATAAGCACATCAGGCTATATGACGGTTCTGTACAGGATACAGGTTCAATTCCTGTCGGAAGATGAATATTTTCTATGAAACTTTTTCAGATATTCAAGCCAGTAAATGTTTTTTAATTCTGTTTATTATAAACAGAGCATTTACTTAAATATTTGTATCTATAAAAAGAATGTATAAACATAAAAATGTCTCAAAATAAATATATATATATAACCATGGAATATTAGTGTGTGGGCCTTTTATATTATATATATATTATTATTATTTATTTTAGGATATTAAATCAAAAGGATTAAAAATTGATACACAATGGAAATTATGTTTCAACACTACTACAAATGTGTCTCTTCAGGCAATGGTAAACTACTGATGAGTGAATGCTTAATTTAATTTCAAAAGCAGAATACTTCTTTTTTTCGATAAAAAAAAGAATTAAAAGGTGGCTTGTGGGCTTTACCATAATTAACCAATCAAATGTGACTTATGCTAAATTGAAACTCAATGAAAATTTTTTTCATATAGGTCATAACACAAAGTTGTCAGCATTAATCCTAGATAATTTCATTATGGACAGATACAAATGGTTACATTATACGTAAAATGTATAGATGTCTGGCATTCAACTTACCTAAGAAGTAAAAGCAAAATCTGTTTGTTGACTCTATCCAAGATAGCTTTGCTGATCCTTCCAATTTCTAGTCTGGTAGGGTTGATAATCTTCATAGGTAGTTTGATCTCAGTCTGGTTTATAATCTTTAATTAGGACGTACAATTCTTTGGTACAGAACTTACTAACCCTATTGCTAATTTTAAGTTTATCAGTTATATTTTTACAGGCAATGTGAATTTTATCAATTAAATTAATAGTGTTAATATTCATCTTCTTATAGTTTTTAGTTAATTTTTTTAAAATTAAATCATTATAGTCTTTAGGATTAAATTTATAAAAATTAGCAGTTTTATCAGATTTAACAAGGATTAATATCTTTAACAATACAATCTAAATGCCTCTGAAAATGATTCCTATTTTTTGTATTAGGAATGATTTTTAGTGAAATTCTGAAATTGTATTGGGAATGTTTTATTTATCAACTACAAAGCTTTATGTATGAAGCGAGCAAGCTTATAACTAGTTAGCATTTTGTTAAATTACCTCCCTACCTCTTGTGCTTTTACTTCTTATGAAAGTTGAATGCCAAACTTCTATACATCTTACAAAATAATGTAACCATTTGTATCTATTCATAATGAATTTGTCTAGGATTTATATGCAGACAGCTTCATGTCATGACCTATATTAAAAAAATTTTTTCGGAATTATTGAATTTAGCATAACATTCTATTGGTTAATCACAGTAAAGCCCACAAGCCTCTTTTTAATTCTGTTTTTTTTTCTTGAAAAAAAGTAGTAGTATTCTGCTTTTGAAATTAAATTAATCGTTCACTCGCCAGTAGTCTACCATCGCCCGAGGAGACACATTTGTAGTGTTGAAACATAATTGCCAATGTGTAGCGATTTTTAACATGTTTTTGTTTTAATATCCTAAAATAAATAATATTTAGCTCTACTCTGTAATGAGCCCTTTTTAAATTAAATGTTACAGACAATGGAATTATACTCCATTTGTTCTCATTTTACCTGGAGATTATATATATTGCATTTGTGGCCCTGGGTTTCATGCCCTTTGTGGTCATCAGACAATTGTGTGACAATCACAAAGGGTGTGAAACCCAGTGTCACAAACAGACATCAACACAACTAAATGTGTTATCTCTATTGCTGATATTGAGCGCTTTTCAATAAGTACCACACATATACAATATATAAGTAATATATATAAAAATTGCACATATATATTTATATACATACACATTATACATATATAAGACAAAAGGAAAACTTAGCCAATGTGTTTTGATCTCTGATGGACTTTATCAAGGTAAAGATTTTATTTTTTAACAAGTATTTATAAACAAAAGTAAATTGTTAGTTTTCAAAATTTTAAAATTTAACAGATGTTCATAAATATTCATTAGGTTAACTGAAAAGTCTAAGTAAATTATGGATGCTAAGTGGCGTAAATATATTGTAATTATATCTGAAATTTTTTATACACACACACACATGCTTAAATGTCAAAGTAAGTGATTTGTTTATATGTCTGCACTTATTCATTATTTCATTTTTCTTATTTAGTAGTTGTTTTTTTTTATCTGGCTTTGTGGTATCTCAAATATTAGGGTATTAATTATGGAGCTTTAGGTTTATTGTTATTGTTTCAATATACATAATTAGTGTTTGTGCAACACTTCTGTAGCATTAGAATCCACTATATAATATAATTGTTCATTTCTGAGTATGCTTACCTGCTAGTGCAGCTAACTGATCCCTGTTGCAGATACCTCTTCAGGCATGTTTGCATTTCTTTAACATCCATAACAGAACCAACCTGTGGTTTATACTGCAAATATACTGAGCAGATCTTAGTTACTGTTTCTGGGAGAGAGCGCATAATCTGGCATGATCAGTAATTGAATAAGGCCAGTGCACTGGAAACCTTGTTTACAATTACTCTTGGCTTCATACGAGCCAATTATTAAAATCTTCCAAACAGTTTTGTCCACACAATTTTACTTACTATGGGTTGACCCAAGCTTTGTATGGCTTTCAGACACTTCCCAATAGGACCAAAGAAGAAGTATCAAGAAGTCATCACCTAGACAAATTGACTGTGATGAGATTTGAACCCAATTCTCACGTTTGGAATGCTCACTCAGCCACATGCCCATATAATCCACAGTGCATAGAGACGGGAAATTTTCCCTTCGCAATGTAGTAAACTCTTCTAATTTACATTTTCTGTTATTTTAAACTTGATAAATGAAATGCCAGAATTTGTTTTAAATTATTTTATCCACCAGATAAATGAGAGTAATTTCGTATTTGTATTGAACTTAATATCACCAACTTTTGTAACAGTACAAGTTAATAGTATTTTGAATATTCTTATTATGATAACTTATTAGTGTTAGTAAAGAAATAACATGAGTTGCAATGACAATCAATACAAGGATACCATCTAGATTTTGATTTATTTAAACTGAACATAAATTACTTTCTTTTGACTTCCACTGAGCCAAATCTTTTCTAGGTACAGCATTTACCCTGATTCAGATTCATTATCAGAGATGGGGTTACAAAATCATCACACTCATTAAAATGGATCTTCTTGTACTTAGAAACATTTACAATTGTATTTATTAAAATTTAATGAAATAGTAATTTTTATATAATTAATGCTTATAGAAATAAGATTATTAAAATAAATGTATATCATTATTAAGTAGAAAGACAGTTATTTAAGATGAAATTTCTTGGCAAATCCATCTATTGGAAAATAAAAGAATTGTTGATATACACCTGTCTGCTTTTGCCAAATAATTTGGTTGTCATGTTTGTAACTGGTAAAGAATCTGCATTTTGTATGCATGCATAACATATCCTATTTCAACTGGAAAAGGATATTATGTTTTAATAAGAGATTAAAAGACAACTCAAGTACGTATTAATATTTTATTAATACTACTGCAAGTACAAAAGGAATTGCCATAACAAAGTACAAGCAACTATTATGATTTCTTACTTTATGTTAGCTTGCTTTTTATATATAGTAATGTTTTCTACTTTGGCTAAAATGCATTTGTAATATTCTAATAGCTTACTTTAAACATTACATGATCAAATACCCTAAAAACCTTTTTCCTGAATATAACCTACAGAAATTTAAGTGCATCTAGTATGTTTGTGTATCTTTTATACCCTCAAATACAGTTGTGACATGACTCTCAATGTTAACTGGTAAGTCAGACATATAATAAATTTAATAAGAGACATGCTGTCTTTGGGTTTCTTCTCTTCTTTCTCTTTTTATTTTATTTTTTGTTTTACTACCTATCTGGACTGAGTCTTGTTTCAGCTCAGAGAGAGAGCAGGAAAGGAATTTGGGGTCACTTGACAACAAGTAGAATGACCTCCTAAGAAAGTGAATATGAATCTGTCAACTATGCTTATTTGACATACATCACCAAGTGGGATTTTGGTATTGTAACTTTAGTTTCCCCAATGACCTCCAACAACAATTCGTGAAAAAAATAGACCCTCATCATGTGATCATGAGGGATAAGAAATACATGCACAAACATATTCCATTACTTTTTGTGTAAGGAGTAAGGAAATTTCATCCCAGAGATCTTGGATCTATTTGAATGGAATATTGTACCCAGAGAAATACAAAGAAATCATCTTACTTTCATCTCTGATGTGATCCAATCAACCAAGAGGAAACAGAATGCAAACATTATTCTGGAATCCTATATTTTGCATTGCGGAAGAATGAACAACCAACTTTTGTGTGGACATTCTACAGTAACTTTGTCTGTTTGTCATTATGAACATTTGAACTCCAAATTCATGAAATCCGATACGTGTTCTTCTATTAATTGTATATCTGTCATTCCAAACTTTCCCCATATTTTGTATTATAAATTTTTTTTACAAATGTTAATCTTTTGTTTGTTGTTCATCAGTACCTGTTCATGAGTTCCTATCTGAATGAACCCACCTTATTTTTATTTTTTAACCTGGGGTTCATGACTTTATACATTGTAAATTCGTAACACAGTAAATAATTTAACATCTTAAGTTTAAACATTGGATACAAGTTGAGTGAAGGAAGGACAAAGGGACTATGGTTTGTATTTAAAAAAAAAAAGTTAAAAAAAACATTTAATAATATAAACTATAGGTGGACACATTCAATTTTAATCACCAGTAAGTTTTTACTTTAACTGGTAAGGTGTTTCCTTTAATGTAAAAAGCCGCATAGGGATTGAAAATTTCTATTATGAACATTTTTAATCTGTGAAAATACAACTTTATAGGCTTAACTGTAAATCCTGCTTCAGATTGACTCATCTGATCAAGTCCCATGTTTGTATCTTTAATTTGGCTAATGAGGTCAACAAGAAACTTATTTAAAATTTAATGAACTAAAATGTTTTTTGTTTTTTCCATTGTATTTTTTGGCAGGCTTTTATGATAAGACACATTGTGAGGCTTTTGCATGCCGGTCAGTTTGAAGATGCTGTAAGTTCTGTGTCATTATTTTCTGTTATTAAATGACATAATATTGAACAGAAAGAAATTAGTCAAATGATCAAAATCTAATTTTTTTTCAAAATATGTTCTTTAACAGAAAGCACAATTTTATTTTAAGGTGGATTCTATCTTTTCTGTATATCTTCTGCTCCTCTTTTTAATCAGGGAAAAATGTTGTGGAATACATTTTGATAATAATCTGTGCAATAATATTGTTAAATGTTTCATATGAGTTTCCTGAAATTTATTTTCAGAAGATTTACTTTTATTTCTAATTTAGACGATGTTAAGTTTGTTTTTTCTGAATAATAATCAGTTCTTTTATCAGCTTATGTAAATGTCAGTTAAACGTTTAAAATCTAAATATTTTAGATCAAAATAAACTTTATTAGAATTGGAAATGTTTACTAACATATATATTCCAATAACAAACTGAAGCCACTATTTTAAGAAAATATTTACATGAAGACTACAAGAACTCTTTCAGCCTGTGTGTGAAAAGACTCTTGTCTACAAGTTGTCTACTATTAGATATGAAATTGTTGGGTATGACTACAGATATTTTTATAAAAATTTTGAAATGCATTGCCATAATTTAAATAACTGCTTTGAAGTTTTAATTTTGGTTTTAATTACAAGAAAATTGCATAATTATATAAAAATATTGATTTAAGAACAAATCTAAAATAAAATTAAATAAAAAAATAAAAAATTACTTTTGTTCTTAAGTACAAAAGTAATTGGAATTTTTACAACTAAATTTATCCTATTTTCTTGCAATTAAAAACTGTATTAAAACTACAAAGATGATTACTAAATTATAGAAATATGATTTTAATTTTTTTTATAAAAACGTCTGTTGCCATAACTAGAATTTGTCTAGAAACTTATTAGCATTTAACTGCTCAAGAAAAAGTTGGTTTGAAAGAAATTTTATAGATATTAAAAGTAGACAAAGTTATAGTTACTCTTAAAGTTTGTGTTTTGTTCATTTAAATTCAATGTAAAGAGAGAACAACAGATTGTTAACCTAAATTTGATTTTTGATTTTGTACATACAGTTGAAAATATGTTTTTAGTCATTCTGTTTGGGCTAGTTTGACTATCTAAGCCATTTTTACTTCCAAATTACTCCTTAAAATAATCAGCCTGATACAGCTGCAAAGAGTATAATTCCTGATTTGTATATCCAACATCTAACATCTACAAATGGATGTTTTGTGAATATATTTGATATGAATGATAGGACTATTAATTAAGCTTGTGTCATTTAAGATAACAAATTGGAACTAAATGTTGGAAAGTACATAAGAAAAAATAACTCTGACTTTGTGGTTCAACTATTGAAAGGTCTAGGAAATCTAAATACATCTCCACCGGATCATCCTCTAGTGACCCTCTCACCCTATAAAAGAGTTTTAAGAGGATGACTAGGATAAAAAGAAAGCATACACCATACCAACAATTCAAGATTTGCTATAATTTCACAATAAAATACCTTTAATGTATAATTTGTGTTGTATTCCAAAGGAAAGATGTAAGAGATTCAAGCATTCTCTATAGTAAAAATTATAAATCAGTTTTAAGATGCCAAACACATGAAAAGTCAGACCAAGAATGGGATTAAAAGAAAACTCCTGTCAACATTTGCTAGCCTGCTCTTTATGCTCAAAATCTGCCTAAAACTAAAATAAAAAAATAAAAGAATTCTACTGAACCATTGAATTTATCAAATTCTGTTCAATTCAATATTATTGTATAAATATTTATCATTAACATGTTATATCTAATGATACTTGAATGTAAGAAACCATTTTATTTCAACTGAGAGGAATGTTCATAAGTACACTCATTACTATTCAAAATTGTTTTACTATAATAAAAAATATATGATTAAAATTTAGACACAAGAAAGATTAAAGTTGTATATTTTGATTCTCTTTTTATTGAGTTCATTTGCAACACTTTGTGATGAATTATCAACTCTTTTTCTCTTTTCTTTCTTTGACAGATAGCAGAATGCCAAAGAGCAATAGTTTTGGCCTTACGAGGTTTGCAATACTATCAGACATATGATCGCTTTTTCTTGGGGTATGTCATTTGTTATCTATTATCACCATTATGTTAAGAAATTAAAACAAAATCTTATGAACAATTATATATTAAGGAATTGTTTTCTTTTAATTAGTTGTATCAAGTAATAGGTAAAATTTGCAAAGTAAGATTGTTTTCTGACAGAATGAAAATACAATTTATCAAAAATGATAACCCAGAAGGAAAAGAACTAATTAAAAATAGATTGAGTTATTCCTTTTGATCTTATTGGTCTGTCATGAAAATCGTTCTGATGATGCGTTGGCCTCGTCTAACATTGCTTCTTTTTTTTTCTTTTGGTATACATATATCATTTTGAGTTAAAAAGACATCATCAGCCCACAACAGAATTTAAAAAATTACAAACAAATCATATACAAGATACAATACAATAAGCATAGAGAAAAATGATAAAATTCTTTAGCATACATTTCAGAGAAATGATTCTATATTTTAAAGAACATTTACATATACAGAGATAAAATGTTTCTGATATCTGTTGGTAGAAACATGTTCTATCAAAGAACTGTCCTGGCTGTCTGCTTCCATTGGGTCATCGAAAACAAAGAGAAAGAAAATTTTGATTTGTTTTTTTTTTTTTTTTTTTTTTATTTCAATTGGCAGTAAAATGCTTGTTCTGATGCATCATGGGTTGGGAGTTATTTAGTAATTTATTTCTATCACTTACAGGTCTATTAAATATTAATTACATTGGCACCAATTGCAATCTTTGTTAGGTCTTTAGAGATATGTAAAGGTCTTCACATTCCAACTTAAAATAGGAAAAGTTCCATTTCAATAATTCCCAATTTAATTATTGACTCCAAGGGTTCTGCTATTCATAACAAGTTTATTTGCATTATCCCATTTCTGTCTGACATGTTTTATGAACAAGGAGGTGCTGAAAAGTTCTCGGTTCAATTCACTTACCACACTCTGACTAAATCTTTTTTAATTTCTCCTCGGTTGAACCGAGAATTTTTCAGCACCCCTTTGTATAATCTGAGAAAGAGATCTGAAATCTAGTTTTATATATAAAAAAAAATTAAAAATATATTTATTATTGCTTTATTATTTGAATCACTTGGAAAAGTGTTCTGGAGTTTTTAACCTTATTTATTTAACATGAACTATTTTCTTTTTAAATTAGACAATTTTTGTTTAACAAGATTCATCTGTTTCCTAAATTGTATGTCTTAATTATATTTTTAATCATAGTACACACTTAAATGGAAATACTTCCTATATTCTTATAGAAAAATACAGTCACATATACATGTGTGGTAGTCTACTTTATTTGTATCATTTTAGGTACTATAGATAAAGTTGTCTTAATTTTTATCTTGGATGAACAACAGTTTTATTTCCATTCCTACAGTTGTGAATATATAAGAAGAGTCCAAGAATTCATTGAATATTAACTTAAGAACTCATCAAAATCTTAGCTAAAACAATATGTTAATATCTGTAGAAACAAAATATATTTTATTAATGAATTATATTCACTTACTATTCAGTGCTAGTGTGACATTCAGTTTCATTGGCTGGATTGGATTTGTATCATCTTTACTGCTTCAAGAATATTCTGGACTTGTTACCAAGAAATCCAAAATAGACATGGCAACTCTTTTGTGGTGGCAGAAAAGTTCTTTTATTAAAATCTGCTTTCTTTCCATTGCTTTCCTCACAGTCTTGTTACTTTTTGGTAAGTATAACCTTTTCTACATTTACTTTAATGATTTTTATCTTTTAAGACATATAATAATAAATGGTTTATCAGTTCACAAAAAATGTTTGCTATTCAAAATAAGAAAGTTCTAATTTAAATATTAAAAGTCCTTATTTAATTTTTTTTTCATAGTTACATAGTTTTCTTATAAAATGTTATGTTTGTGCAATAAAATCAATAACATTCTATATTTGTATTGTATCAAAAATTGTATATTCATTTTAATCCAGTATTTGACATTTGTTCTCTAACAAAATGAAATTCATATTATTTCATTTATAAGTATACAACAAATTGCAATCAAGTTTACAAAATTCTAGAATGTGTCCTTATTACAACCAATAGGAACTGCATTTATTATGAATGTCAACTTTTACTCTCTTTGTGAAATATTGTATAAAAAAATGGGATGAGAGTTAAAAAGAAAAATTCAACAACAAACTTGGACATGAAATTTTCAGACAGCCCCATGAAAACAAAAGAAAACAAGCTTCCCATTTTCATATGGCTCCCAAAATCTACTTTTAATAATAATTTATAAAAACATTCTCCATTAATTTTGCACCAGTTTTCAGTCTTATCCTTTACTTTTTTGCAAATTAAAAATTAATGAATTAAAAAGAAATTCATTTACATCTAAAGAGTTAAAAACATGATGACTAAAATCAAAAATTTGATGAGAAGGAAATAGACTTTGTTTTTTAAGGTTAATTTCTATTTCAAACAGTGACGTCTTCTCCACTGATGTACTATATCTACAGCTTGCTACCTCTGTCACTTTGGATGTACACAACTCTTAAGTAAGTGTTTTTAGTTTAATAACCATCTAATATTGGCAAATATTTTTATATATCATTTTCTAGTCTAAAGTAATTTTTTCCAGCTAAAGTTAAAATATTTTTAATCCATTGTAAATTTTTTCAAAAACAAAATTTTGTCAACAAATGTTAATTTTTACTTATTCAAAAGTATTTTTAAAGCCAGTAAAGGTTTGTTTTTTAATTAATTTAAATGTTTTTCATTATTCTTTTTAAATCAACAAATAATCCTAAAATCACTACCAGATAAACATTTTTTTATAAATATAATTTACCTTCTGTTCTTTTTATTTTCTTGATGTAGGAAGGATATTTTTCTCACTGCCATTAGATTTGCTGCTGCTTCTGGCCAGCTCGTACCAATTCTGCTAAGAATTCTGGGAATAACTGTAGGATTGGAAATTTTGGTACATAAAACTTTAACATTTTCTATAACTACATTCAACCTTTGTATTAGAACTGTAACAATTTTGTTGGGTACTTAGAGGAAATATGTAGGTAGAGGATTACCTATATATTAGAAACTTACATAACTGTGGTAATCAGGATGGGGTAATTGACCTCTTCTTAAGCACACTCTCTTTTTGATAATTTTCTCTGTACCTTTTGTTTCTTTGCCATCTTTTTTTTTCCTTGCTATATTTCCTCTCTTCTCTGCATGGTTGTATTGAAATATATATTTGGCAAAGAACAAAAATGTACTAATTAACTATTTAATACTATAGCCAGATTAAGTCTAGATATTCACCTCTATCTTTTATAACCGCATTCAATATCTAAGTGTATGTCTGTTCTAATCAGTTTATACTAAACCTAACATACACTTTTCCTTTCCGTCTATATTTCGGAGATGAGGTATTGTAACTATTTACACTGTTCAGACTGTTATCCTCGTCTTTGTCGCCATATTCATGATGTTTTGGCTGTTGTATGCTTCAGCCTTCTTCAGGTGATTGAAACAATAGGAGAACCAGTAATACAGAATTCTAGAGAAAAACAATAATAACAACAAATTGTAATCACCACTGGTGGACAAAATAAAGGGTTCGGTTCAAAATTCCAATCACCTGAAGAACAACCCCAAAATGTTGTGAATACGGCAACAAAGATGAGGACAACAGACCAAACAATGTAAATATTTAAAACTTTTCCTTTCCTTTTTCCCTCAGATTTTATTCCCTTTTTGCCTTTGATTTCTTTCCCTCTTGACAGGGTGAGGGTAGTCTACTTTATCCACCCCTGGTGGTATCTATACATTTATAACTTATTGAGTAGTTATTCTAATGATATTATTCTCATTATTAAATTTTTACTCTTTGAACAATGATTTGGTTAAAGATAATTTAATAGCTCATCCAATTATTATTTAAACAAAATATGTAATTACTGAAAAATTAGGCTATCAGCACACTGTTTATATGATGCTAAAATTCTATCTTTTTCAGATTTATGGCTTTTTCTTGAGACAGATGATTTCATTGGGACTTTTTTTTATGGCATTTTGGGCTCCATTCTGCTTCTCCTGGAAATCCCATAAGGTCAGTCAACACAAAATACTATTAAAAAAGTTTGAACCTGTGAGACTATTATTACCTTTTTATTATTGTTTTCTTTGAAAATCAACAAAATGTTTACTGTATTATTATTTTCTGCTTATGTAACATGAAAAACAATATTCAAAAAGACTCCTTGAAAAATATCAAACAAAATTAAATTTTTTCCCAATTTGAAAATCTAAAGGATTTATAAGATTAAAGGATTAAACATAATAGCAGAGTAAAAAAAAATCAGAAACTTTTGCTAATAATTATACATTCAGTTATATTATTTTTTCTTAATCCCTGGAAAACATGATTACTAACAGTGAAAGAGTTTGAGAACCAATGTTAGTTCTTAAGAAACAACAGATCACTGTAATGTTCCATTTTTTTTTCTTATGAATTTTTATTTTCTTATGAAATATAAAAAGAACCATATTCACCAAAAGATATTGTAAATTTTATTGTAATATTGTATTCACAACTGAAATGAAAGACAATGAGCTCTTTGCATAATATAGGGTTTCATATAAAATAAATCATGACTATAGATAAAATATGCTGTCATGTGAAAAATGTATAGCAAATATAAGTATTAAAGCCAAAGATGTTTGTTATCAATATTGAAACCAAATTGAGGACTGTGTAGTTAGTTGGTGAAATTTGATGCATTCGTCTTCACTATAAACCAGAAGATTTCTGATTAAAAAGAGAAGATTATTATTTTTAAACTTTTTAACTTTACATTTTTTTAATATAATTAAAGATATATCTAAATGAGGATTAATTGGCAAAGAGTTTGTATGTTAAATAAGTTAAATTGTTTACTTGTTATTTATATTTCAAATTGTTGAGCACATAGTTTTTAAAAAGTGTCATATTATGTAGGATTGACTTCATTTAGTTTGATGTTTTAAATGTTAAGAAATAGGTAATTATTTGCATTCTGCACACAATAGAATTAGCAGCAACATTTAAAGCTTATATGAAAATAATGTCTATGTACAAAACAGACATTGCTGGCTACCAATAAAGTAGCACTGACAAAATGGACATTGCTGGCTACCAATAAAGGTTAAATTTTTGTTCAAAACCCAGTACACTGTTATTTTTAAATCATATACAGCTTTTAATAAGATTAAGTGCTAATTTCTTTGCTTTTTATATTACAATAGATTTGAAATACAGAAAAGATTATTTTCTCTTTTAACAAGATTTTGAATGATGTTGCCAATGTATTTTTCAATTTTCAGTTTCTGATTCTGGGTTGGGTTTTTTCTTGTCTTGCTGTGGCTATTTTTCCTCTTTTACCTGTTGTAAACAGAGACACAAACTACAATTTAGTGTAAGTCAAATTTTTCTTTTATATTTATTTAATAAGTGAATTAGAGTCTTTAAATACCTCTAGAAAAGTGAGGATTATTAAAATATTCCTATATTTAAGCATCACAATACAAATTGTAAAAAAAAAAAAATAATTTAAATTTGATGGTAAAAAGGTGTTATTAGATGAAATCAGTTGCTTATTGAGACATTATTTTCCATGACTTTCATTAGGACAATGTTCTTTTTATCCATTATCCACTTTTTACAAATATTTAAAACTTCATTGAGTCCAAATCATGACAGAACCTAAAGCATCTGCTTATAATGCATTAGAAGTGTGATAGTTCCAATCACAACAGATGCCTCTTTGTGTCTGTTCATAATAATTGTAAGCACATCCTCAAAGAGACTAAGTCTTTGTATGCTGATAGAATGAAGCGCCATATCGCCGCTTACAAGTTTGGTTCTCATGACTACTGATGGCTCTGTAATAGTGTGTTAAAGTCTTCTGTCTCACTTCTCTTCACTCAATTTCAGGTGTTAACATCCTCTGCTGATAAAGCAGAATGTCTTGCTCATAAAATCTCTTCAAATTCTACTTTTAACTCATCTGGAGTATCTTTGCCTGACTTTCCACTTAGAACTGAGTCTCTATTGAGTGATATGCATAGAACTCCTCTGTCCATGGTTTCTGCTATCATCTCTAAACTGATTCCCCACAAAGGATGTGGACTTGATGGTATCCCTGCAATAGTCCTTCAGAAATGTCCTCCTGAACTGTATCCTGTTCTCTAAACTCTACAATAAATTCCTGCCTGCAACTAGCTTTCCTGTTTATTGAAAATCCACTTCTACAGTGCCATCTTTAAGAACTCAGATGAACCGCCTGATCTTCTTAACCATTGGCTTATTTGCCTTCTACATCTTTTTAACAAAGTACAAGAGGCTCTAATCATTGCTAAATTGGTTAAGCATTTCACCTTGTAGGTTCTTTCAGATAAGCAATATGGCTTTTGCTTCTCTAGATTGTTGATAAATGGTTTTTGCTTCAGGTAAGAATGGTAAAGCTCAGGCTGTTGCTTTAGACATCACAAAAGCATTGAACAGGGTTTGGCAAACCAGTCTTCACAAGTTTAAAAGTTATGGTATTTCTGGATGAATTTTTGAACTGATTCAGTCTCTCTTATGAAACTGCAAAATGAAAATTGTTTTGAATGGCCACTCTTCGAGATCTTTTTGCATTGATGCAGATTTCCTCCAGGCCTCTATCCATGGACCTGCATTGGTCCTGATGTCATCAGTTCTCAATTCTCTATCTATGCTAATGATACAACTATTTACTCCAGTCTTAATGGTATGTTTGATCAGTTCAATAAGATCAAATTGTCAGCTGATCCCAAAAATGACCTACAATCTGTTGTTAACTGGGACAAAAAATAGCTTGTTAATTTTAATGTCTCCAAAGCAAAAATGTCCTCTTTTAATTGTCTGATAGAACCATTTTTGCCTTCTATTAGCATGGTTGATGCTAACCTTCAGGAGAGTAACCCCTTGCACCTTCTTAGACTAATATTTTTCCACTGAAATGAAGTGGAAAAATTATTCAAAATCACTTGTTATGTCTGCTGCTAGGAAAGTTCATTCACTGTTTCATGCTAGACAATTTTTCTTGCCAGAATCTATCTAACACATTTATAAGTCTAGTATTCATCCATGCCTTGAATATTTGTCACATCTGGTCTGGTGCTTCTGCTATATATTTAGAAATTCTTTATAAAATCAAAAGAAGAATCTGCAATCCTATTGGTCCTGACCTGGTAATTCAGCTTCAGTCACTTTCCCACTGTCATAATGTAGCTTCCTTGTACCTTTTCTATAAATATTTTCAAGGTAATTTTTCTGGTCAGCTTTCCTCTTAGGTACCAAGACTTTATGAATGTAAACATACTACCAGATCACTGGTAACTATGTCTCATCATTTTACAGTTGAAATGGCTAGATGTAACTACAAGTTCTATACTAACATTTTCTCACTTCTGGTTTCTTGCTTTCCAATCAAATTTGATCTTCAATTATTTAAATATAATGTCAATCATTATCTTCTGTCATCTTAATTCCTGTTCTTTTATTATTCTCTTTCTTTAATAATGTTTTCTTTTTGTCATATTCTCTTACACTCAGTAACCCTTTGTGTCTTAGTAGCTTTATTGCCTTGCTTGGGGTGAAATGATTTAAAAAATGCACCTATAATGCCACAAATATATTTTATTTTATTAAAATTTTTATTTTAACACTGTTCATTTTTATTTTAAACTAATCATTAGATTCATTTAAAATGTATATAATCTGATAAGAATATTTTCAAAACATTTCTTTATTTTTTGAAAGTAATATTATGACTGAAATTGAATTTAATAATAGTGTATATCTGTATGTTATGTGTTTTGAATTTTGGGCATGGGTACTTTAAGAAAGTGAATTTATTGTTTGTTTTATAAACAAATTATTATATTTTCAGGTATATATCAGGTGGAATTACAGTTATGTTGGGGTTAATGGCTCTTTACAGGTGATAAATTTATTTCCTTAATCATTCATTTAAAATATTTTCCAACTTGTCCTTGATTTCTGATATGAGTAATTGTTAATATTCTTGTATTATTTCGAACTATTGTTCTCATCTTGGTTGATATACATGTTATTCACCATCTCTCCTTCCCTACTTTGGCATTCAGATTTCACACGATGATTGTAATATCCTGTGATTTTCACAGATCCTTGGCGTTATCTAACATACATTAAAACTTTTCAATTTCTTCTTCTGTACTTTGTGCTATCAGTGCATATACAAGTGTGATGGATATGTTAATACACAATGTTTTGACCAAGTACACTCTGATCATCATCAGGTGTCCATTGATTAGCTGATATGAGATTTCTGTTGATTATTGTGATATTTTACTTTCCTGTGCAGGTTGGCATGTTGAAAATAATTGTTCTCTGGCAGCTGAGTCTCAGAATAGCCTATTAACTCAAATATCAAGCCAGGATGCTTATGAAGTATTTGACTTCAATTTCTTGTTGCTACACATTTACTTATTGTTTTATGTTCTCACTTTAAACTTTAATGATTTTACTAATTTTTCTTCTGCTAATTTTGGTAACAAAAATCTTTTTGACCATGTTACATAGGGAAGATTATAAATCCCATCTACTAAACTCCAATACCAAGAAATCCAGTAAAGGGAAAAAGAATTAAAAAAATAGCCTTTTTAACTTAGTTGAAGTTAAAACTTATATGAAATCTATTGTCAGATGGTTGATGAGTAAACTGACACCCCCCCCACTCCAATTTATTGAGTGAGGTGGGTTGTTAGCAACCCTGTAGTATATAGTATAAGACCCATCAAAGGGTGGAAGTACACGACAACCAGTCGACTAGAGATGGTGTCGCAATAAAATCACCATGAAGGCCACTGAAAACCACTTCGCTATCAATCCCAAGAACATGTATGAATCTCGAGAATAATATTATAAAAGATAACAGTGTGAAGTGGGGGAGGGTTTAAGCCGACTGGAATTAACTCTTCACCCAGTAAGGAGGGAAAATGTGCAATAGGTGTCACCTGACTGTCATTCAGTGACTGTTAACAAAACTACAAAGAACAACAACATTAATTGGGTCAAATTGTTCCCTTGCCCCATAACCCACCTCCTCTGCCCACCCCCTGGTAAGGGAAGACATGATGACCTGTTATTACTGGGCCATTATCCAGCAACTGTTTGTGTCAACCAGAAAATAGTTTTAGGAATGTCAGGAAACTAAATCAATGTGACCAGCTATAAAGCAGGAAATGAATAATGTTGTCAGTGACAAGAATCATATATGCAGGCGGTTTGAAAAATGAGAAAAAATAAATGAGAAAACACTAGGATACATACTGGACCGATATGAATGTATGTGCTCTGGGATACAATCAAATATCTGATAGAATTCTTGTAGTAAAATTGAAAGGGAAGCCCTTTAATATATCCATTGTAATTGTATATACTCTGATAGCATAAAGTACAGAAGAAGAAATTGAAAGTTTTACTGTATGCTAGATAATGCCAAGGATCTGTGAAAATCACAGGACATTACAATCATTATGGGAAACCTGGATGCCAAAGTAGGGAAGGAGAGGTAGTGAAAAGAACTTGTAATGAACGTGGAGAAAAATGGATCCAATGGTGCACAGCAAACAATCAAATAGTAGCCAACAACCAAGATGTGTATAGACATGGAGGAGGAGGAGGAGAAAAACGACCAAATCAACTAATATAACTATCAATAAGAAATGCAGTTCTACACTGAAAAACATAGCCAAGTACTGACTGCAGGAGGGACCACCTTCCAGTAATATATAACCTTAGAGAAAAATACAGAAATTGCAGAGATCAAAGGCGGTACCCAAATTGCAATTATACAGATCTGAATCTGAAAGAGAAGTATATGAGCAGCGTTAAAAGCAGATACAATGAACTAAAGGAGAATGGAAATTCAAAATAAGATACATTAAAAAAAAGCTTTAGTAACATCAGCAAACAAGATCATCCCAAAGAAAAACAGACAAGGAAAAAAAGGAATGGATGACAGATGAAATTCTTGATGTGATGAAGAGTAGACAGTAAACAATGCCAAGATATGGCACAGAATATAGGACATGGCACAAATAAATCAGGAAGAAATGCAGACAAGGAAAAGAGGAATAGCTCAATGAAAAGTACATGGAAATAGAAAGAATTGAGTACTCCAGATAAAGTAGATATGCATAGAAGAATAAGAGAAATCATAGGACAAAAGACTTGCTCATCAACAGGATGCATGAAATACAAGAATGCAACACTGATAATAGAGAAAAAAAATACTTCAAAAATGGAATGAACACATTGGAGAACTCTTCCACAACAAAAGAAGACAACCTGCAATACACAGAAGTATCGAAAGATCAGAAATATTAAAGTCTGAAGTGAAAACAGCACTGGACAAATTAAACAAGAACAAAGTAGCAGGAACAAATGGAATTTAATAGAGAAGCTGGCAGCATTAAATGATTTCAGTATTGACAAAATTACAGACATAATAAATGAAATTAACAACAATGGTTTTATACCGGGAGAGCTAAGTAAACCCATTTTCAGAGCACCGCTGAAGAAGCCAGGTGCAAATGAATGCAAACTCTACCAAAGAATTAGCCTACTGAACCACATAACAAAACTTATTAGAATCAGCAGAATTAGACTGGAAATAGGACAAGCACTGTGCAACTTCATTAGAGTTGCTGGAACAAGGAATGCAGGATTTCTCCACAGAATGATATCAAAATGAGCAATACAAATGCGAAGGGATGTATACACCTATGTTTTATAGATTATGCAAAAGCATTTGACAATTATGTCAAAAAGAACTGTTTGAACTGCTAGGTAAGTTTGATATATTTGGTAAGGATATTAGAATAATCCAGAACTTATACTGGCAGCAAATCGTCTACATGGAAATGAATTCAATAAATACACAAAAATAGAAAGGAGTGTAAGACGAGGAGGTGTCTTCTTATCAGACTTATTCAAGCTTTACAGTGAAACAATTCTGAAAGAATTAAAAGACCTACCAGTATACATTATTGGGGGCCAATTAGATATACAGATGTCACAGTGTCGATAGCAGAGAGAGAAAGGAAAATACAGGAACTCCTACAGAAGATGGTAAAGGAAAGCAGGAAGAAAAGAATAAACATCAACCGTAAGAAGAAAACAGAATCTATGGTTGACAGCAAAAGAAACAGCCCAACATGTGAATTACAAAATGGTGATACTAAAATTAACAAGTGCAAAAATTTAAATATCTAGGAAGTGTTTTAACAGAGAATGGAAAATATAATACTGAAATCTGAAGGCTCATTGAGATAGTGAAAGATGTCTTGCAAAAGTTAAGCAAAGTATTAAGAAATAGAAAAATCACATTGGAAACAAAGAAAACTGAACTGTTATGTAATAGTGGTACAGCTGGTGAATGCTGGACCATCTCACTACAGATAGAGAAGAGGCAAAAGAAATGTTGTTCTACAGGAGGATACTGAGAATACCATGGACTGAACACATAAGCAATGACAAAGTTTTAGAGAAAATAGAAACAGAAAGAACAATTATATGTAGCATCTGAAAGAGACAGTTGAAGTCTCAAGGGCACATAATGAAGAGAAAGGGTCTGGAAAATTTGACACTTACAAGTCATATTGAAGGCAAGGTGGACAGAGGAAAGCCGTGCATCTCCTACCTAAGCAACTTGTGTAAATGGTTGGCAGAACAAGGATTAGGAAATATAGCAAAAAGACCAAATTTACTAATGACTACAAAGGACAAGAAGTTGTGGAGAGCCATGATTGCCCACATCCTGGAGAGACACTATTCATAGAAGATGATGTCAGTTGTTCTTTCCTACTGAATTGGTGCTTCACTACCTGATCCAAGGATTGAACTCATGACCACTAAATGACAGTAACACATAACCAACTCCGATATCCACTATGCCACTAACATTACTGGTGTATTTTTTAACCCTTTTATATTCAATCAGATGATCTTTTTTCACATTTGGTTATAATGGCAGGCTCATACCACTTTAGTATTTCATTTTTAAGATGAGTAATTGTCAATATTCTTGTATTATTTTGAACTATGGTTCTCTATCTTGGTGCTCCATGTCATCTAGTTGTCAGTTCAATCCTTGGATCTGGTAGTGACACACCAAATCAGCAAGAATAAACAATAACTGATATCACAGGGACAAAATATCACAGTACTCAACAGATATCCCACATCAACCAGTCAATGGACATCTGATGATGACTAGAGTGTATTTGATCAAAATGTTGTGTCTGTAATAACATCTATATCAACCAAGATGAGAAGAATAATTCAAAATAATACAAGAATATTGTCTTTGATAATTTTTACTTTCATCAAGGACAAAATGCAATTAAAATTATAAAAGCAAAGATTTGTAAATTTAAAAGTTAAAATTGCAAAATTCTGTCTCGATCATTAAATTGTGATTTTCTCATTTTGAAATCAAGATTCACTGATTTATTCTCTTTATTCTATAGAACTTCATCAAGCAAGAATGTTTTTGCAACCAGAAAACTTGAAATAATCCAGGTAAAATATTCATTCATTCATTTTTTTAAATGATTATTTAACATTAATTTTAATTATTCTGAATATTGTTTCTTGTTCTCAATAGATTTTCTTAGTAAGCCTGGCTGTTTATGTGGTTTGGTCAACAACAAACAGCATGTTTTTGAGAAATGGTCTTCCCAAAATAAACCAATATATCAGCTGGTCACTTTTAGGTAAGTCACTTTACTTATTACATTTTAGAATTCCTAACCTGCACAAAAACCTTCCACAAAATAATAACAAAAAGCAGCCATTATTATTGGGTATCATTTTTTTGTATAATGAATTTATATCATTACATAAATTCTTAATAGATTTATCATAAGAAAATTAGTGAATTTTGACAATAAATATAAATTAATTATCAGTATTTGAAAATTAAAATTATTTAAAATAAAGTCTTATCATTTAATATTCGCATTGTATATTCTTGTTTTATTCCTAAGATGCAGTATTGTCAGTTATGAATTTTTTCAGCTAGTATTTATTTCATATTCAGTTGCTTTTTATCACAATGATCAGACTGTCAGTCAACAATGCAGATCAAAAATAAAGAAATAGCCTCATTCCTTTTCGTCCAGAAACCAGTCTTAACACAACTACCTTACTGGTTAGATCACAGGGTCTTCTGACTAGTCATTCAAGTCTTAACATGTAGCCATCTGTTATTTTTTCTGACCTCCAGATATGTTGTCATCTTTGATATTTACCTACACAAGTAGTAAAATTATTTATTGAATTTCTTAGATGGAGCTTATTTTTATATTGTACATAATTATTTTCTCAAAAACTTTATTTCCTGAATTGTGGGTAAGAATTTGAAGTTTAATTTATTATATTGAAGTGGTCATAAGCTGAATGTTGATTAAGGCATATTTTTAATGTATATTTTAATATACATTAAATTATTTGGATATTTTTATTATGCTGTTCCTTGATCTAAGCTTTCAACGCACATGAGCCATCATCAGAGTGGTTATATGGACATTATAACAGATGTTCACCACTAAAGATGACATCCTTATGTTATGTTTATATAGAAGCTCGCTATGCGATGATAACAGTTGCGGAATAGCAGATGCAGGATGTAGGTCATAAATTCAAGGAACAGCATAATAAAAAAAATATCCAAATGTTGGACAGTTTTGTCTTTATTTTCTCCTGAAACTAAATCTACTATATGAAGCTTAGAACGACTCATGATCAAACATAATAGATATTTGTTGTCTGTTATATTTAACAATATGTTTGAATAATGATCTGCTGCC
The DNA here is from genome assembly GCA_964036315.1 of Acanthosepion esculentum. NCBI lineage: Eukaryota > Metazoa > Mollusca > Cephalopoda > Sepiida > Sepiidae > Acanthosepion > Acanthosepion esculentum. The sequence continues at coordinate 69,737,423 of OZ038508.1, read as the reverse complement.
CCAATACACTACACACACACACAGCCACCAATGCCATGTGTATTTGTCAGTAGTTTGCTACATGATCCAATTCTAAAGGGAACTGTATCAACCACACCTTTTTGTGATGAAATTCAAGTTTTATCTTGCCCCTTCTTGTTTTTATCTTTAAATAGAAAATCTTGTTCCACTGAACTCCACTCTCAATGAGCAAATGTCATAGAAATTGGATGTTATTCTCCAATCACTTGTTGGTCACAGATCCAAAATGTGGTTATTAGTGCAATTACATGAATATATGATTGATCGTACATCAAAGGAGTTTGTTATAGCGACACCATTTCTTTTTTATGGACACCTTCCAGAAACTCATAAAATAGAAGTTCTTATGAACTAACTTAGACTTTTTAGATGTCCCTGTAGTATCACAATTGTTTATAGATATTAAATTAATAACTGATGTTTTTTCCTAATGAAATTCATGGTAAAAAAAACTTTGTTTTTCTCATGACAGTATTTCATGACCATACATCCCCCACCTCTTATTTGCTTTATCTTTATTATCTCTTTATGTTTTGTTGTTTCTTAGGTTTATGCTTTATTTTACCATTGTTAAGTTGCCTTCGAGCTGTGGAGCGTCTCTTGAGTTTGAGTCTCTCTTTCATTGCAACTTTTCTGTTGATGAGCATCTCGTATCCTTATTGCAAACAAATATTCTTTAAATTTCTTTGATTTTATTTCAAATTTTATGAATCATTTTTATTCCAAAATATTTTAATGCCTATATTGAAACTTTATGTTGCTTATGTTTCACCAGACAGTGTTTCCAATACAAGCATTTGTGGAGGTCATAAAAACAACTAGCAATTTTATTCTTATCTAATAAGGTTGAATTATATTTTTATATTATTAGTGAACACATACAATCATAAATGCAAAACTTTATATATTGATGATTTTACTCTCATCTTGTATTGCTTTATAATAAAAGCATGAACCTTTTCATTTATTTTTTTTTACCATATTTGCATCTATTTTCCTTAAAGAAAATTCTGTTTTAAAATTTCACTAAAATGTTTTCTATTTTCTCTTGGATTTTTTTCTCAATGTTTTTGGAATAAAAACAAACAATTTTGACTAAATCTTCAGTATAATATAAACTGAAATTGCATATTATATTTATCTGTTTTTCTTAGAAATATTTACAGTAATTGTGTGAGATTTTATTACGCAACTCATGGGTACATCATATTTTTCTAAATTTATAAATAATAGTAAAGTTATTGATATTTTTTTTCTCACTATTTCATTTTTCATTAAAATCAGAGTCCTACTATTTGTAGTATTAATTATTTTGCTCTGAAGAACAGAAGCACACACATTAGTGATTTTTTTTTTTTTTTTTTTCTTTTCTAAATCAACCTTTTTTGTTGCAATTACCATTCAGTCTAGTGATTTGCAGAAAAAAAATTATTTTAAACTACTTTAATATGAAAACGATGGCTAATTCTTCTTGTTTTCTCTTTTAAAGCAATAACTCCTCGTTTATCATTGTTGGTATTTGGTCTTTGAACTTTCCTTAACACCAAAGTTATGAATGTTTCTTCTTGCTGTCTTTATGCTGTCTGTTATGGTTCTGGCTCCAGTTGGAATGCATTGCCACTTCAGCCACTTGTTTGACACCAATAAAGGTAAACAGCTTTGCCTCATTTGTTTTTATTTCTATAATTGGAAGACGAAAATGACTTTCTCTTCATTTATCTGACTTCTTTCTTTATCCACTGTGCCATACCCAGAAATTCATACCCAGATGTCCTCAAGGACACATGGCACAGTGGATAAAGGCGTTGGTTAGATCCAGTGACAGGACCCAAAGACTGTGAGTTCAATACCCAGTTAAGGCAGTGGAGAACTTGGAGAGGGGAATTAACAGGAGATAACTGACATCCATTAAACATGGCATGTGGAACTAGAACAGTCTACCCCAGTGAGCGAAATAAAAGGTTCAGTTCAACATTCCAACCACCTGAAGAAGGCCAGAGCATACAACGGCCGAAACATTGTAATAAATATGGTGACAAAGATGAGGACAATAGTCCAAATAATGTAAATAGTGTAAATATATGTACTTTAATAAATTACTGTTTTCATAATTAACTAGTGAGTGCAGATAATTTATATCATTTCTTTAGTTAAAATTATTTGAACATGAATCTGGAATTCCATTATTTTTCTATTTAATAATGTTCATAATCACTTTTGAACCCATAGAATATCATTATAAATTCATTCATCTGAATAATTTCAGACATCTTAATGATAATAATCTATGTGCTGAGTGGCATATACAGCTATCATAACTTCTATATATGCATGTAATGTGTAATTACCAATACAGAAAATTAAATCAAGAAAGCATGTTCAATTTCAGAGCAAGATTGTTTATATTCACCTTGCACTAATTTTCCAAGATGCATAAATCTACTTCTATATTGGGTGCCTTAAAAATCTAGTGGGACTTACTAACATTTTCCCAACTATGTGTAGATAAGTGTTGTTTGAAAGCAATTTTGTTGTGTTTGTAATAAAACCTTAAGAATTTTGTTTTTGTGTGTGTGATCATTGTTTGACCAGAATCCCACTTGAGGACATTTTAACTGGAACTTCATCATTTAATAAATCATAAGACAACATTAGGCAAATTCAGCTTTAATCTCCAGATCCAATCCACTGGAGAAATTACCTGATCATTTCCTGCAACCCAAGGCAATAATCAATGACCAAAGATGCTGGTTGAGTGAACCATCAAAATGGCCAGCAATAAACCAGAAAAATTCTATGACTATTCTCATCGGACAAGTGTAGCAAATGAAATAGTTTATTTATCTCTGGTTAGTCTTTAAAAGATTAAAATTTATGTTTTGTCCTCTTGGAAATGAATTCCAGGTTAGCATTTAAAGAATTTATTCCCTATCTTTCAAGAATTTTTTTTTTTCTTTCAGCTGGAAGACCTTAGTTTTGCTTCCCCGTCTCTGCCCGAAAAAGGACAACCAAATGTGTCGAAAGAAGATATTCGAAGAGCGTTTTTCTTTGTATCCTTTTCACTAATTGATTTCATTTTTACTTAAGAAGTACTTGTGTTTTTTTGATGGGTGAACTTTAATAGAAGTAATCATGTCCCCTAGATTGATTTTAGCCTGCCTTTTCACTACAAATGATGCTGCTCTGACGTACATGCACATATGAATGTCTGAAATACAAAGATAAGATATTGATTTTTTTTTTAAATATGGAAAGACAATTTGGTTGTTGCATTCTTCAGCTATATATTGTATTGAATAGTAATTAAATATCATCCAATGTGAATATTTAAGTACATCAATAAGTCTATAGCCTAATGATGAAAAAGCATTTGTTTGCACAACAAATGTTTATTTTCCAACAAAACCTGCTTCCTTGTCAATGCAATGGTGAATTAGATCAGACATTATACAATGAAAATTTCTGATCAAACTTCAGCTAATAACTACATGTTTCTCTCTCTCTCTCACACATCTATGGGAGGAAGGGGTTAAGGTTAGTTCCAGCATTTATGAGCATTTATAGATATTAACAGTATTGTCCCTCTCTATACAAGGTGAACAGATTTTTACAAATAAATTATTCTGTATGAAATAATAGTAAATAGATAAGTAAATCATGAAATGATTTTTCTTCCAACTTGAAATTTCACACACACACACACACACACAAATCTGCGTGTCAGGTTAAGATTCATTAACAGATATCACATTATTTATTATTTTTAATAAATAATTGTAATATCTGTGAGATTTCAAGTTGGAAGATAAATCATTTCAAGTTTTTATTTATTTATACACAATTTATGTATGTGTAAAAGGTATTTTTATTTTGTATACTTTTAACTGCTGCTTTTCATATCTATTGATAAAGATGCAAGTGTTGTTTACATAGAGTGGAAAGTTTTATGAAGTATGATTAAACTGAAATTATTTCATCACTTTCATTTTCTCCTGGTTTGTCTCTTTACACATTTTGCATGATCTTTAATAGTTTTAGTTTATTGTCCTTAATTCTGCAGGTCTTCCTCATATTTACTGCTTTTTTTGGGACAGGCAATATTGCTAGCATCAACAGGTAAGAATAATCAGACTTCTTCCCTTTTGAAAAGAAACATTTATATTTCAACTTCTTTCTTGCCTTTGTTTGCATCTTTAAATTTTTTTATATCAGAATTTTTTTTTAAAATTTTGAACAGATAAAAATGTTATTGCTTTTATGACTGATAATTAAAATTTGTATCACTTAAGTAAAAATGAATTCAGTTTAATTATAAATCTATGAAATCATCCTGAATATTTTGAAAGTCATCATTTCTTATATACAACTAATTTTCTATTTCCCTTTTTGATGTTTATTTTGTTTGGCAGTTTTGATCCTGCATCTGTTTATTGTTTCCTCACCGTGTTCAGTCCTTTCATCATGGGAGCTTTGTTACTATTCAAGGTGAGAACAAACATTTTTGATTGGATATTGCTGTCCTCCTTTAAGAAAATGAGGTAGATATCATTCTTACAAACCTTTGTAGACAAAACAAAGTAAAACTACCTGTAATCAGATGAGGTCCATTCTCCTGTTCAAACCATCACAGCTGGGACACACGATTCCACTTCCACAGAATCAAATCATCCTCATTTCCTTTGTGTTTCCCAAGAACTGCTAATTTGTTGAACAGATTCCCGCATTGTTACTTCCTTGAAGAAGTCAAGATGGAAGCATTCAAGTCAAGGGTTAATCATCTTTCGACTTTATCGTCACAATCTTGAAATGCGTGCTCGACTGTCACATAATAACTACTTTCTACTGGCAGTGAATGCTAGATAATCACAAAGATTTAAAGCAATCAAATTTTCATTCTATCAACAAATATTGAGAATAGACGGGACCTGAGTGAAGAAATTCTAAGTAGAATAGGAACTGCAAAGTAACTGCTACTAACAATCAGAAAACTGAAATATTTGAAATGTATAAGAAAGAAGGCTTGGAGAAATTAACATTCACAGGGTACAGCAGAGGAAAACAGCAACTTGAGAAGTTTAAACAAATAGATGGCAGAACAGGTACCAGGTCATAAACAAGAAAGTACTGCCAAGAGCAATGAAAGAAAGGAAGCTGTGAAGAACCATTATCATTCACTTCCTGAAGGGGCAGGGCAACATAAAGATGATCTATTTAGGAATGAAGATATCTAATTTGTTTGGATTATTATGCTGATTTTTTTCATCAATTTCCCCGATTGATAACAATATAAACTCAAATGCCTCATGGAATAACAACCAATTTCAGAATGTTCTACAATTAAGGCAACTGATTTCCAAATAATATTTAAATACGGTTTCATCCAGATGCAAGTCTGTTAGAGTATGATAATCAAATTTTATCTTTTATGGATTTAATACTTGAAATTTTTTTTTTTACACATACCCAATTTCTAACTTGTTTTATGCATTTAAATACACTTTAAAACAGAATGAGCAGGGAATGTCTGTTAAAACTTTTGGTGAGTTTCTCCTGCTGGCAAATATATCAAGTGAAAACTTGTAAAGGAACTTGCTGAAATTAGGTTCTGTTCTATGCACAAAAAAAAAAAAGCTTGATAATTTATAAAAATGTACTATTCTTCTATTTAGTTCATTGAAACAACTTTGACCTTTCAAAAGGGTTTTCTCAACCTTAGTCTTAAATAATATCAAATTACTCATTCACCAGCAAGAGAAACTAACCAAAAGGCATAACAGGCATTCTCTATCCTTTTTATTTAATACAAAATGTATAAAGGAAGGATTACTACATAAATATGCATTAAATTTAATATTATCAGTTTTAAATCAAAATGTTTTCAATTTTTTTTTTTGTGTAAATTTACATGGGGTATTATGTATGAATTCTGATAACAAATGAGACGATATACAAGTGTCAAGTACTTTTTGTTATAACTGTAATTCAAATTAAAGTTTCATAGTTACATCTTTTGATGTATAAAAGACTGTAAATAAATATGATTTATAGACAAATAGAGTAAATTTCTAAAAGGTCATTAGATTTGGTCATTCTACCCTAGGGGAGGGGTCTTTTTTATGAAAACAATCTTACCAAAAACTGTAGATAGAAAAATGTGGCTGCTATATGCAAATGAAATAAACTCATCTTTCTTTTGGATCTACAAAATTGTTTGGTTTATTTTATTACAAAATATTAATGTAAATATAATACTTTACTTTTTTTTTTGTTCTCATTTAACAGGTGGGGCTTCCATTCCTTTTGGTCACATGTGCCTTCACCACCCTCCATGTTATTACCAAGTCACCAAAACGAATTCTCTTCCTTATAGTGCTCATCATGTCTGACTTTATGGCAATGGTAAACAAGATTTCTTTTGCACTTATTCATTTTTTATTCTCTTTCTTCTGTGAGCAATTTATGGAGGTCTTGTCAAATGATCTGCAGCCAAAGGTGATGGCGATCTAATTTATTTTATTTGGAAGTCACACATTAAAGCAAGAAAGTTGAACAAACTTTTGTATTTGATTTGCTATGAAGACGAAAAAAAGTGAATACTTTAAAACAACAACACAACCAAAGACTGACATTTTGTATATTGCAAGACAGGAGCTCAGAGAAATCAGTTGTAAAGAAAACCAAATCAGATTTTGAACTCTTCTGCTTTACTCAAGCAAAGCTTACCACAAACATCACAGAGGTGAAGTCATGCTAGTTTATTCAGTAAAAGTGCTGAATATTACAATTTTCGTTTTCTCTTAAAAGAAACAAAAATTCAATTGTAGACCAGTTCTTTGGTAAGAAAGATAAAATTTTGGGAGGATGGAATTATGAAGTTGCCTAAAAGATGTCAGAACATTAAATATTCAATAAAATTACCAAGTTTTTTTTGTTTTTTTTTTAAAACTCAACAATTTCTTTTTTTTAGCAAAATGTGAAGTTTGTGTGACTTGCTTGTTAAACATTGTTCCCCAGTGAACCCCCCCCCCCCCGGATAACCATATTTTTCAGTCTTATCAGCACTGTGGAGCACTTGAAAAACCTTACAAATGCTATTAATTTCAGAGACAAAAAACAAACCTGGTTTTAGGTTTTTCAAAAGCTAAAATTAAAAGCAGCAATGTAAATATTTAGTGAAGACCTAATTATTTATTAAGTGAATATCCGTAGTATTAAAACATTTTCTTTTGTGCAGGTGTAAATTGTTACCTGTAAATCTGTGAGGACTTATCTTTCTAGACATGATGGATGCTGACTGACTTATCACAAGATGTCTTCATTGGAACACTTAGTTATGGCACAGAATTTGCCGACATACATTTTCTTGTCATTAGGTTTATTTTTTGTACCTGTTTGCATGTTTTTTCCACAAATGTGACATGAATTCTCAGTAGTTAATGCCATGCCTGTGTGTATATATATATATATATATATATATATATAAAAATAAAGTCATGCTAATATAAAAATGTTCAGTAAAAGTGCAGAATACTTTTGTAGAAATGAAAACTAAGATCTGTTTCAATTATTTGGAACTATGCATGCATATATATGATGCCTGAAAATTGCATCAGCTGGAATTATGAGTGAGAAATCACTGCAGCTTTATTTGATTAAGTCAAATATTTGCTTTTTTATTTTTCAGCAATTCTTTTTTTATGTTCGAGATTTTGGCAGTTGGTTGGAGATTGGAAGCAGCATCAGCCACTATGTGATTGTCATGTCCATGATTATTTTCTTTCTTCTACTCGAGATGGTCGGGCATTGCTTAACGTCCATCAACTTCCCCCTTTTGGCTCAGCACTGAAGAAGACACTTTCATGATATTCAGATAAATTGTGATCAATTTTTATCTTTCATGTTATTTTTATAGCAAAAGTCATAATAAAAATACTGATAAAAAGAAAAATGTTATTTTCAGATTTGTACACAATCTTCACAGAACTCTGATGAAACCGACTCTTGTTTATAAAAATCTTATCTTTTTCATTCAAGAAACGATAACCAGAATTGAGCACAAGGGAAAGAAGCAAATGATTTTTATTGATGAAATGAAAATGAGATGTTTTTCATATCTGTACATTTTTTTTTTTTCTTAACTGCAACATAAAGAAATTACAAAGTTTGAGGAGGAACATTCTGGGGAAGAACTGTGGATGAGTCAATTTTCATGTGCAGATGAAAATGCTGCTCGTACTTTATCTATCACCATGTCAGTAAATAAACACCAACTAATAAGCTCAGAACATGTCCATCAATTCCTAATGAAGCAGTTGTTGAATGGAAATTAAATATAAAAAGCTGGTAGTGATAACATCAAATGGATTTATTTCCATTCAAATGAAACAACAAATATATACAGGTTAATGGTCATTCTTGTAAAAGTTTTGTTTTTGCCACAGCTCTTCATCCTTACATCTGTCAGATTTTTTTTTAATGGAATAATTTGAAGTTAATTTTCTTAACTTATAGTACCAAATGAAACCTAGCAAGTTTAGTATCTCCACATAAAGGTCTTTATGGATATTGGCCAAGTCATTTAGTAAATGACCGGAAATGTCGGTTTGTATCTCGTCGCCCTCTAAAAGTTGGTTGAAATCTGCAAAAGAAAAAATTTATTCGTTTACCAGAAGAAAACAAAATTGAATAAACAAGATTGCAAGTAAAAGTGAAATAAAAGTTCTTCATCACACACAATTTAAACTCATTTTCAGACAAAAGTTAATTTCTTCATTCAACAAAAATTTTACCAATTCTAATTCTGCATAAGACAAGGGAACTTAAAATGCCATTGGCTTAAAGAAAAGATAAGACAGAGATATACACAAGATTTTTTTTTTTTTTTTTACAAAAAAGAGAAACTGATATATATTGAGTGTTTTCTATTTAGTCACCATAAAGTGGTTGCAACTTTTTTAAGGAAAAATATTAGATGACATATAAATTAACTGCAATTACAACAGTCATAAGTTTCATCCTCACTGGGTGCTCCATACTTTTAACCTTGTGCCACATATATGCTATGCTAAGTAAATTGCTATAAATTCACTACAAAAAGCTAAAGTTTAATCCTTGCTTAAATCATATTTCAAGAAATCAGCAATTGGCCAATTATACTGGAGGGGGCTGGTAACATCCTAGAAAACAAACATTTTCTGTTCAGATATAACAGGTATTTCCAGTGCATTTCTTTTTTTTTTTTACCTCATATCTGGTTCCTTGGCTTTTGCTGCAAACCAATGGCTACTGTTGCCACCACTAACTCCGCCTGCTGCATTGGCACCCCCTGTACCACTGCTACCACCAGCACCTCCACCAACTCCTCCACCAACAGTTCCTGTAGCTCCAGGAAGTACTCCACCACTACCTGCACCACCTCCAGCACCTCCACGTCCCCCACGTAATGAGAAGCGGTTGTCTCGTCCAGTCCTGCGATCAACTGTAGTCCTCTTTTCAAGACTGGAACAATACAAAGAGAACCTGAAAAATTTTCATCACAAGAATTATTTATATGCACTTCAGGTTGAAGACCGTCATCATCATAGAGGAACGCATTTTCAAAGGTGGCAAATAAACAAAGGCCTAAACAGCACTAAAATCTGAAACAGAAATTCACTTCATTCAATGTTCATTATTCCCCTGACATTGCTTAGTGCATATTTCATTCAATTTAAATATACGTTCACCTGCCCATGCTAACTTCTGACCACTACAGCTCAAGAAAGGGACTGTTTGTTTGGTTTTTTTAAAGCACATAAAATATGTGAACCTTTGGGCATGAAAAAATAAAGATCTTGATCAATCTAAAAGAGGTGACAAATGAACAAATCTTTATCTAAAATAATCATACATAAATTCTTCTTCCAAGAAATTCATTTATCATTGTGGCAGGGGCGATATCACCCCTGAAATGATAATAAAGGAGGATATGCTGTAAAACAGAAAACACCAAGTGAAAGAGAAGCGTTTTCGAATCACCAAGATGTTAATATGCTGTAAAGACTTTGAAATGTAAATGTTACAGAAAGTTTAATTTAGAACACAAAATACAGTCTTTTTGTAAGTGTACAAAGGATATCAGATAACTAATAGAAAATTACTGGAACAATAATAATTTGGAACTTTTAAACAAAGAAATAGATTTTGACACTATAAAAATAGAAGTTAAAATTAAGGATGTTTTGATCTGGAATTTATTTTTCAAACAAGAATCTCTAGTTTACAAAGAACAGGAGAATAATTAATAGCAAGGTGATAAACAACAGCGTCTTGTGAACCTTGGAAACCAATCGATGAAAAAATAAATTGTTTATTCTCAGAGGAGTATAGTTGTACTTTGGTAGTATGTCAGTACGTTCACACTAGAAAAACAGAGATATGTCACCAGTCTGGGCCACATGAGACCAGTTCTTTTAATAAAGGGGCGAGCCAACCAGAGGAAAGTGAGTTTTTTTGGTTTGTCTGTCTTTGAATGCAGACAAACTCGCAGGTGGAACAACAGAGAGCTTCCAGATTTCTACAATCTGATGACCACTCGCCAGGATCAAAACAATCACAACATGGCTGGAGGGTGGCTCCGAATTGACATTGGGAACCAGAGACTTGTGTCTAACCTTTAATACTGGACTAACAGCCGGTCTTGTAGAGTGCATGAGTCCAGTGGGGCGAGGATATAGTGTTATATCATGAAGTTCAAAATTTCCATAAAAATAAAACTAGGAATGTTCATGAATTTGGAAAAAAAAACAAAAAAAAACAGTATCCTATGATGAAAAAATACCCCCAAAATAAGTTTTATCGTCAAAATCTTTAAATTATTATTAAAAGGAAAGACCAAAATTTTTTTGATTATTTTAGAACATTTGAAATATTGATTAAAAACCTTTTTTTTCTTTTGTCAGCAGATGGACACAGCCAATTTTAGCAACTTTTTTGCAGTAAAAGAGACATTGATTTAGAAATTCTTGCAAAATATCAAATAATTGTTGGATTTTAATGAAACTTATTCACAAATGAATGAAATTATTTTAAAAAGTCTTGGTGAAAATAATTCTCTCTTTTTTTACATGTTACACCATTACTTAATCTTATGAAAACTCAAGATACTCAAAGTTGTAACTTTTATTGATTATATTAGTTAAAAGCAGAAGTCTTTGAAGAATTTAAATCATCAATCTTTATTTTTTTTGTAAAATCGAAAGACCAGTTACTGAAAATCACCTCCGTAAAATACAAAACACAATAAAAGTAAGACATTATTTAATTAGAAAAATAATCTAAAAGTTTATTACAATTGGCAAATGACTGGCCTTTAAAAAAAAGAATTTTACATTGTTTCTGGATGTGTATAAATTTTACGAATTTTAAGAGAACTTATTTATGTCACTTCTGTTCATCCATTTGATGACTTCTCATCTCGGCTGTCAATACCATCAATCACCACATCATGGTTAAGAATAGGCTTTTCTAACTTTGAAAAAAGTATATTTTATTTTTGCAAGATTTTTAAAACAGAATTTAACTTTTGCTAACAAAAGTCTCAAAAATGGCAGAAATCCTTGATTTTACTGAAAACACCCCCCCCCCCCAAAAAAACAAGGTTATTCCAATCAATATAAATTCAGTTTTAAATATACCAAAGTATTTTGCTTACTGGGTATAGTAAATTTATTCCTTTACCTTTGAATTAAAGATTTAAAAAGAAAGCTTCAAGAAAGATTTTTTCATTTTTAAAAATATATTTTAAACCTTAGGTATCACAAATCTGAACATCCCTAAATAAAACTAATTTGTACAAGCTGACACTTTCTCATATTTTCAGACAGCTTATTGATAACACAAGAAAAAATGTTTTGTGTACAGTAAACAGAAATTTGATTTCATTTAAAAAAGTAAACAGGCAATAAAGAGAGAAATGGACATCTTTTCATTCACTGTCAATGGAATATTTTCCTTCTTTTTTATGGTATCATTTTAGATCAGAAATTTGATTTCTGTAGACATAAACTTTTCAAATTATGTTTGCAGAAGTTTATTATTTTGTCTTAGACAATTCCACAAGCTTTAACCATCATACCCCCAAAAGGATGGCTTTTCCCTTGACACTGCTATTATTTTAACTACCTTTGCTCATTAGCAATGTTTATTGTTCTAAAAAGCAATGATTAGAATTGTAATAAAACCTAAACATGATGAAAGTGAATTTATACATTTTGCAGGGTTGAGAATTTACAACAAAAATATTAAAAACTTTATTACAAAATTCTAAAAACTAATACAATTGTTTTACAATTAATAAAATGCAATATATATCATTTACCAATTTATAAAGAATATGAAAGCAATTTTTTTTTATTCATAAATTTATAAACATTTACTAAAATATGTAAACCAACTATATTTACCATTTTATAAACTTCAAATTGACTGGCAATTAGTTTATATTTTGCCGACCATTCCAATAAACAATCTAATAGTGTCTTTTATCTTTGTTGTAATTCTCAAGAATTAGCAAAATGTATAAATTCACATTCGCATGTTTAGGCTTTATTAAAATTCTAATCCTCACTTTTTGAAACAATAAATATTGCTGAAGAGTGAAGGTAGTTAAAATAATAATAGCAGTGTCAAGGGTCCTTTTGACATACCATTTATTTTGCAGGCATGAAGTTTAAAGATTGACAACAATGATTTTTGACAAGAAAATGTTATCAAAACAAAAATAAAAAGCATCTAACTTTCTGCTTCTATAAAATCTTTTACATTATTTTTCTTCCAAAAGATAAATTAATTCCCAGAAAAATATTAATGTAATTTTCTTTTGATATTTTGGAATTTGATTTTTAAAATGTTTTTTTTTTCCCAAGTTATTGCAAAATGCATGCATTTATTTTCCTATGTGCAATGTTTTTGTACTTTTGAAATGCAATGTTGTCTACAATATAAATAGATAAGACAAATTCCTTAGTGGTTAGCGAAAGAAATTTTGATACATTCATAAAATCTAAAAATACTAAAACAAATTAACATTTTGTAGGTGACTGAGTACATATTAATTTTTAATTTTTGGAATCTTACATTTCATAATATTCTGATCATCAACAATAAACAAACACACAAAAACTAAAAATAAACATTTCACAGCTGAACCAAAATTGTAATTTGAATTACTTACCCTCCTCGAATAAACTGCCTTGGGTTGTTAAAATTCAGACTTGTTCTGTTGCCATAAATGTTAACTCCTCCTCCTCCTCCACTGCCACCCCCACTACCACTGCCTCCACCCCTTGTGTTCTGGGGATAATATGAAAGCACTGGTTTGTTGGTATTGTGACCTGAAAATAAAAAAAACAATAATTTCAGGAAAGGATAAGGAGTAGTGTAATAATTTAAAATGATTTTGTATGGACATTAAAAATAAACGCTACTTCCAAAGAGAGATGTCAGATGAAGAGGGGGAGCTACGGCACTATTCAAGTGATTCAACTATAATATGACATTAAAGTTGACATTGCAATATGAATGTGGGTATTATGAAAAATGCTACCTCTATACTAATAGAGATGTCAGATGAAAAGGCCCAGTGCAGTAGCTCCCCTCTGGTTCTTACATTTTTCTTCAGCATTAACATTCATAATTTGTACATCAAATTTTATAAAAACAATTTAATCAACCCAATGATTCTTGCTCCCTCATCTTTTTAACTGCTACAGAAAGTGAACATGAAAATATCACCAAGTGCTGTTGGTGATGGCGAGGGTGGTGTATAAAATTTGAATTTAGGTGTTGTTGTATTTATTGAAATATTTGAAATAATTTGGTTAAAATCATTTATGAATTTTAGCACATTAATCTGGTTGATTTGTCATAATTAAAAAATTTGGATGTATAAGAAAGTCCAATTGTAAAGGCCAAAATCATCATCCTGCCAATTTAACATGCTCACCATTGCACAATATTTATTTTTGTTTGTTTTCAATTTTTATAAATGACATTTAAGAAATGGATTTTACATATCAATCACTATTTATGGACAGAGATACAGCAAAATTACTTGCTGTAAAATTGTTATATTTTCCCCTCCACAAATAACTAATAAATAATGTTTAGATAGTCTTTTTTTTTAAATATAAATTCTCAGATTTTGTGGATGTCATTTACTTTTGTCTCTTGAACTACTGACTCTATTGCAAACTAAAGATAAAAATTACAGTATATTACTTACTAAATTGTCCAGCATTTCTACGATTATAATTTCCAGGTGGAGTGAAGAATCGGCCACGACTGAAACTTTGATTCCGATCAAAGCCTCTTCCTCTTCCACGCCCCATCTCCTGGAAAATCAAAGGAAACTGTAAAAGAATAAGAGTTGTTAAAATTATTGGAAGAGAATTGGTAGACAATATTTAGAGTACAACAAACATGCAAATCATTTTTTTCTGTTTTTTAACGAATAATTTAATAATATGGATATTAATTTTAAAAAAAAGAAAAGAAAAATTATCCATTTAAATTAAGCCAACTGCAAACTTTGATATATTTCAGTGAATGTGATTTTTACAAAGATTTAAATTTGCAAAATATGATGAAGAACATTGTTTTTTTCTTTACATTACAAAAATCAAATATTTGAATAGAAAAGAAAATTTGCTTTGACAGGAACATTAAAAGCATTACGCACACCATAAGCCGGTACAGATGAGCATAATAATAGATTTTAATATTGATATACAAAAATGCAATTTATTTGGCAGATTTAAATCAAGGGAAAGTAATGAGAAGACAAAAAAGATTTTAAAGCCAAAAATAGACACATAGGGAAATCATGTAAAAGTCGGATAATTTTCAACAACATTAGAAGTTTTTGAAAAATAACCTACAGGGAATATCAAATTGATCATTTTGTTTATTCTGTAGGGGACAGGGGGACTGATCATGTCTAGGGATATCTTGTCTTGTTCATTTTTTTAGTACTGCTCATTTATTGCTCAACCTGCTTCCACCGAATCCTAAGTCTGTACTACCTAGCCCAGGGATTGACCTCATAATTACTAGATCACCAAATTCACGAACCACTACTTTAATCCACTCGTTTGCGTCCCAGACATAGCACAGACATGGAGAGTGGAATGCTTTTCAATGAACTATGAATGACTGAAATCAAACCAGCTGGAGTTGCTTGGACACATACACGCACAAACACACACGTACTTTATATATAAGATGACGAGATAGGTTTGATAATTTCCTAAAGATTGTTTGTATTTAAAACACATCAGACCAAAGAAAAGTTTAATCAAGGCTGCAACTTTTCTAGAGAAAAAGCCAATGCCAGAGAGTGAGCGATCAAGTCTTTTTGATAATTCACACTTTGAGAAAGATAAAATGAACTGATATTTTTTTTTATTTCCCCATTAAATGAAAGACTGAATTCTTTCTAATGAATGCTAGAAAATCAACCTTTTTACAATTATCAGTTTTTTTTTGTATAGAACTTTTGTTCTAAATCAGAAAAAATAATATAGTTTATACACAAGACACAAAATATTTTATTGTATTTTGTTAAGCCTTTTCCTATTGTGATTCTTTTTAGCTTGTTTTTCCATTATTTTTTGTGAATGTTGTGCAAGTTGTAATTTTGTGAATTGCTAATTTGTAGCTCATTTCTATTTTATTTTACAAACAAGAAGATTTGTTTAAGAAAAGTTTTATCATTTTAGGTTTTACTGGATTTGAGTTCACTTAAAATTATAAGTTTAATTTGACAAAATTTAAAAAATTTCTTTTATCTGCAGATCTTTTGGGATAATGACAAAAGTTCACTATTTAAAATAAACCACGGAATTGTAGTTAACATTGTTTTGATTTATCTAGAAATAGTCAACTTACACCAGTGAAAATTTATAGAAAGACAACGAAAGACATTGTGTAAATGTATAGTTTCAGAAGAATTAGAAGTTGTTGAAAAATAATAACGTCTGAATCAAAACAAAGACTAACTTTTTCTGGTCTTCGACTGATGCCAGTGGGTCCCATCAATTGCTGGCTGGTCTTTTGCAGTTTGTTGAAATCATCAACATGCATAGATGGTGGACGGCTTGTGTTAGGAGGCCGAGAACGGAACGGATCAGACCTATTTGATGCCATTCCTCGAGATGCACCACGTCCTCCTCTCACTGAAGCCCCTGTGTGCAAAAAAGAAAAAATATATAAATATTCAGCGTATTTTTTATAGAAATGAATGAAATTGATAATCTAAATGTTCAGTATTCTCAGTCTTCTGACTTCTGCTTTGAAAAACATTTTGAGTCAGTATCTATGATTTGTTCAAAGAATATAAACAATTACAAATCCTAATCATTATTTCCTTGAGTTTCAATTTATCTTAGAATTAAACAAATGACTAGTATGATCGAAGATTTAGATCTGAAAAGATTACATTTAAAAATATTTAAACTGTAATTGATTTATTTATTTTAGATTTTTATCAAATAGAAATACAATAAAAAAGCTTTTAAAAAAAAATTCCTGCATCATCTGGACTTTTAGCATCCAGAAGAGAGGACCACAATTTTTTAAACCAGTGTCTAAAACAAACCCTATATATTTATTTCCAAATTTAAAAAGAAAAAAAGTAGAAAATTATAATATACATACAACACAAAAGGTGATGTGTTTATACATTAAAGATAGGCATGGAAAGTAAGAAAAATAAACCAACTTTGTGTTAAAAATTAAAGTATTTAATATGGTAACTTACATATTTTTATGAAAAATTATGCAATATTTATCCCCAAAATTATCTTGCTGTATTTTTGTAGAATTGGACTTAAGATTAACCTTTTTCTGTCAATTTTAATGTGGTATTTTTGTTTCTTAATTTCCAACTACACTATACAAAAGAAAATAAATAAACTTGCTAAATGTTAGACTTTAATAACTTTCTTTTTTTTCAAATTAACCCTGAATCATTGAAATAAACAAGGAAATTGATATAGTTTTAAAATTTTACATAAGTTTAACTGTGTGTCATGTTATGAGATAAATATAGTCTTTTGAATAAATAGTATTAAAATAACAGGAAGACTAAATCATTTACAAATTCTCCATCTTCAAAGATTAAAATATGCAGTAAATTATTTGATTGTGGTTGATTTGGATGATCAACTAAAAAATCTCAAGATGTCAATAATTTTTGAGTTGCACTCCTTTTATTTTTTTTTGATTTTGTCAAAAGATATTTACCTTTTACACAAGCATACAAAGTAAATGCAATCATTTAATGCCACTAACATAACATTACATCAATTTTTCATTTCTTTTGTTGGTATTTCCCCATTTAAGTTTGTTTGAAAAGAAACACTGTAGAAAAAACAATGGGTAAATCAGTGACATGATATGGCGTGAGAAAAAAAGAATGAAACTAAACCATTGAGATTCAAACCTTTTATGAGTATAACAGGAGAAAGGAAGGGGATTTACAATAATGGTGTTGCAAAAAAAAAAAAAAAAAATTTTGCAAATTTATCTTGTCACAGAAAAGAAACACCCTGTTAATAGTTCTTTGAGGTCTTCTGATTTTCTTCTTGTGTCGGTGGCAGCAAATGTCTCAGCATCTGAACTTCCCGAGGATTGAGAAGATATTTCATGTGGAGTAGGCACTACAATCCCAGTTCCACAGATTTGTTGAAGTTTTTTTCAAGAGCAGTTTTTTGTGCTATTCGTTGAAAGCCAACGTGGGAAAGCATAGGAAATTCAAACATGGTGTTCAAATCGGGACGATGCAGCTTTAGTAAGGGGCCTTCTGATTGTTTCCTTTTCAGCCAGTCACAGGGATCATTGTAACAATGCCAAGCGTCCTATTTAAAAGGAAGTTACTCCAAAAGACTCGTAATAATATCAATATTCTCCCCAAAAACAAGATTGCAATATGGATTTATTGCAATGTAATTTGCCGCACAGTTCAAAAGGTTACATGGAGGAAACTATGTTCCTACAGGAGGTGAAGTGTTTTTGTTTTTTTTTTTCAAAAAGGGTTCCAACAATGAAATGCAATAATAAAAATGAGAAATGATCTCAATTTTTTTTTTTGCTTTTGCATTTTACAAAAAAATTCTGAGAGGTAAGTAATAATAGAATGAGAAAAGTCTGGAACTTGATTAAATACAAGTGAATTTGAAATATTAACTCCCCCATCAATAGATTCTTTTGAATAGGATTTGATAGTAGGGTAGTGAACATGAGTTAATGACAGTTATAATGAATATAACAGTTTAATTGAATGAACATGAATAAAGCCATCAACTCTTGACTGGCACGGAACAAACTTTGTTGTAGTCATCAGTAATTCATTCCAAAACCCTTCCTAGAAGCCAAAATGGTCTAGTTTTTGCAGGATTTTTTACAAGAACCACATTATCAACACTGATTTTATTGTGAAAGTTAACCTCATGGAAATTTTTAAATCAATTTTGTTGCTTGAGTTTTTAAACAACTCTGTTTAAAACAGAGCTACTCGGTAGTTAGAAGGCACAGACTTGATTTTATCCACATGCCAAGGGAGCTTAATGTGATGGGTATTAGCCTTATATTCAATGGAATCTTCAAATTCCTTGATTTTTCTTTTGTCATAGTCACAGATTGAATCATCTTCCAGAGCGCTATGCCCAGAGAATCAAAATTAAACATTTTCTCTAAACTTCGCTCCACTTATGTCAAAAATTTCTACGAAAGGTTCAGGGCAACTTTTTATGGGGCTCATGACAAAATTGACTCTAGTATCCAAGCATGTAGAAGACCCAGAAACTAAAGCATGATAGTTATGCTGAGAATGTTTTCCCTTAACTTTCATTGGGGTTATTTTGGTTCCTGTATAAAAAGTGTTGGTAGTTGATTAAAGGAGGAAATACCTGCAGGAAACTTCCAAGCAGATCCCTTCATGCAATCCACCATTTCAATATTTTTCATAAATTGAATAATGTCCAAACCCAAAAGGCCATGAACACGATGATTATTATTTTTTTTCATGCAGAAATGCTAATTTATAATTTAAGTCTATTAAATTATTTTTTACAGTTTCAAACTTATTGAACTTAAGTCATATCAAAATCATCATCAATAAGAATGAGTAAGAGGCCTTACACTTATTTATTTCAATACACAATACAACCTGGCTTAAGCTTTTTTCTTAAATCTTAAGAAGGTCTTAAAACCAAATTCTACAGGAGTTAGGAAAGATTCCTCACATCTTAATTTTTTTATCACCTGTTTAGAAAAGTAGGACCTCTGATTGCTTGTATCAAATAGACAGTTGAGTCTGTATTTATTTTTCCCTTTGATACAGTAATTGACACTATAGGCAAGATAAATGGTTGTTCCTGCATGCTAGTGTTGGTACACAAGTTAGTAGAAGAATAGTTTTTACTTTTAACAGATTCTTTACAAAGAGGACTAACCATGGCCTCTGGATTTACAAATTGCATAATCAGCTTTAATTTCTGACAAATATCTTTTCACATTAACAAAGTCTGGGTCATATTTATCCAGTTCTTGAATTGAACCAAGAAATTCTTAAATTCAAATTTACCAACTTCACTGCTGCTAAATTTGGCACACTGTAGTCTGGGCCAAGTGCTTGAAATTGTATTTGGTCTGCCACATTAAAATTTTGTGGTAATCCTATAATGGGAGTGATAAGAAACCATCTTTTATTCTATTTCTGCCATTTTTATATATATGTTGGAGACAAATTCAGTTTCTAATACTTTGTCTGGTAAAAGGCCACTTTTTTTTTTCCAAATTAATATCTGAATTTTTACAGACATCACTTATTTTTAATTTATTATGTTGACTAATTTATTATGATTTATTTCTAACTGTTTTTTTGTACGTGTTACTCGTTGAAAGCCAATGTGGGAAAGAAAAAAAAATTCAAACATGGCATGCAGATCGGGACGAAGCAGCTTTAGTAAGGGGCCTTTTCAACCAGTCACAGGGATCATTGTAACAATGTCAAAGGGCCTGTTTAAAGGTGGGGGGGGGGTTACTTAAAAAGACTTGTAATAATATCAATACTTTTCTTCGCACTTTGAAAATCACAATACAAAAATAAGCGTATCTCTAAATAGACATTACTTGTATATATTGAAGTTTTCACAAAACTTTTGTTCCAAAATCAACTTATAAAGTAACTCAGAATAACTATGTTACATAATGTCCCTTTTTGTCTTAAGAGGAACATATTTAATCAACACAAAGTTGACTGAATACAACTTTCTCAACAAACTGAAGAGTAAGTTGATCAAAAAAAATATTCACCAAATTTTTGCTTACTGCCTTTTCCACGGGGAAAATGGACCCCTTCAGAAGATTTGCGACGTCCAAGTCTAAAAAGATGAAAAAGCCAAGGATAATAAATGAAACATACAAAATTTTGGGGAAAAAAAATAAAAAAATTAAAAGTACAAAAGAGACAAGTTGGGTCATTTATTTACAACACACACACATACACACACACAGGGTGACTCAAAAGTAGTGCTCGATTCCTATTTTTATGATTGATTGTTTGCCATTTTTGTATGACAGTATACAAGAAGGCTGAAATCAACAAAGGACACGTTTATCTAACCATTTATTCAAGGAAAACTTATTAATAACCAAGCTGTTTTATTTTCAATGTTCAACGTGCTCTCTCTCTAGTGATCAATGCACAATTGTCACCCAACAAACCCAAAGTGGCACACATGCTCACTGAATTCGATATCTATTTCCTCCTCAAACTTGACAGCAATTTGAGCCTTCAATTTCTAAATGATACAAGACTCTTCATGATAAACACAGTCTGTTATGAGCCACCAAAGAAAGAAATATGGAGACATGAGATCTGGAAAGCATGCTGGTAAAAAAAAAGTTTTCATCAAGCCAAATTAACAAAGAAAATTAATAATCTGCAAGATAAATATTATCAACTTAGAATTTGAGACTTACTTTTACTTTTGACTTAGATCTAAACTAAAGCAAATATTTTTTTTCTCTTGGTGAAAAATTTTGCATTTTTAAATAAAAATGAAAAATTTCTGTTTTTTCTTCTCACCTACATGCTGAATGTCTGACTTTCCGTGACACTGGCAAATGGAAAGAAAGAGTTAAATTAAAAACATAACTTGGAACAAGATGAGAAGGGTTAAAAAAATAGAATGATGGATATACTGAGAGAGAGAGAGAGATGCAAGATTTCTTTCTATTCAAAAGTCTAATTTTCTTACGACAGAAAACAACCCAGAGAACAGTGATTCTGTTACAAAATATTACTGCAAGGAACCATATGGCGATATTTAGCTGACAGCTGATTGATGATATACCCTAAAAGAGAGACAGTTATGAAAACACAAATCGAGAGATAAAATTTGGTGATCAGTGTAACCAAATCAAGAGAAGAGAGTTTCTTTGTATAAGGAGTGTAATGATGGGGTGTAGGATGGGGTGAAGTGACTGACCAGAGGAAGCAGCTACTAAATTTCTAATTTTATGAGCAAGGCAATACTGAGAAATTTTGCTGACATGAAATTAAAATGATAATTTTAATTAATGACCATGAACTAAGCCACGCCACGTGGCTGAGAACCAGAGTGGTCAAAGGACAACCCAGGTGATAGGTGCAGGTGAAATTCCAAGGAAGATGGAGGAATTGCCTATGTTCATTGGGAAGTGGGAGGAGTTAGGAGAATCAATATCTTGTGACCGCTACCGATTAGAAAAGGGATCACTCCAAATTTGGAGGGATAATTGTTCAGAGCCAGACTACAAAGAGGCCCTTGTTGTAAGATAGGAGAAACACTGAGACCCCTAAACTCATCAACTCCCATGCCAGTTTTGGGTGGAAGTCAATATAAGCACAATACATAAGTTCTGGAGACAGTAGTTCCAGATGACAGACAAGAGATGACCACGTGACTTACTGCCAGAGAGAAACTGGCTTAAGCCTTGTTGCAGACAAGGCTAAACTGAGCAAAGTGTTATGATAGAATTCAAAGTGGGAAAGAATTCAAATTCTCTATCAAGAACTAATATTTCTGTACAAAGAATGATATAAACCAGATAGAAATAGAACCTGAAGAAATTTCTGTCTGTGAGAACATTTTTTTTTTTTAATTTCCTTTGTGACACAGCTTTGCTGGGGTCAAACCAACACTGCAATTACTGATGACAAAATCTGATCTTTGCCAGCTCTGAGATCAATCTAGACAATGTTGGCAGAGCAACAGTTTAAATCAGAGTGACCAACTCTTAACAGCTTTTTGGCTCATGCTTTTGTTCTTTCTTAATGGCTCTAACAAACTATTAATATCTATACTCAGTCTGCTGATTAACGATTTGAGAACAGGTCAGAAATTTAGTTCAGAAAATCTAGTCTCAAGATTTATCATTGGAAACCGCCAATTGTACAATCAAAACCAAACATATCATTAATACATTTGACCTTCTACTTGGAACGGCACCCCTTGTGAAGGCTGCCAGAATGTTAGAGTAGGTTTAGTGTTTTGCCTTGTAATATGGAGATGTTCAATGCATGACCTCTCAAAAGTTGTAATGCCTTTTTATGAACACACTCCTTGCTTGACATAATCAGAAACCACTTCCTCAAAGGATAACAGAGGGATGGCAATAGAATTTAGATTTTGCTTAAGTTTATCTTCGTACCTCTACAGGGGGTCTTCCCACTTTCTGAAATCCATTATGGTGAATATGTGAATTTTAAATGTTCTTTCATAATTCATGTTCACAACATGACCACCCAACGAAGTTGCAATCACATTAAAAAATTTTCCATGCCTCTAAATATGAATTTTGTAGACAGATTAATAATATATATTATAATATATAATTTGTCCTACAGTGAAGAGTTGGTTGAATCAACTACTTTTCAAAAATCCAGCAGTTAAAAATGAGCTTAATGACAACAGAACTTCTAATATATAAATATATATATATATATATATATATATATATATATATGAAAAACTTCTCAGAGTTAACCTGTAGAAAAGACAATATGTATAAAGGGAAAAGACAATAGGGAAACTGTATTATTAGCCGACACATTTCGTCCAATTTTGTTGTTTTGGCCTTGAAAAAGTCCACATTGGACGAAACATGTCAGCTAATAATACAGTTTCCCTATTGTCTTTTACCTGTATACACATTATATATACACACATACATACATACACAGGGTGTGATGAGTAAATTGTCACCATTTTATATTTTTAATTTTGTGCATGTGTGTTGTTTGTTTTTGTCAACTGCACAGTATAGTAGGGTCAGTTGGGCACTGTCTGTAAGAAAAAGACCACCATGACACATTTCACTTCCCCAGATTTTTGGAAACGCCATGATGTACTGCTTGACATTCATGCCAGAAGCTCCAATATAAACATTTCAGAGGACAGTGCAGAGGATTCAAAAAGATTTGGATGAGTAATTAATGTTGATTATGAAGATACAGAGGCTCAGAAAACTCACTTTGTTCTGATAAAAAAAGAACTCTCAAATTTGTTGGTGAGGAACTCAGACTCAACACAGAGGCCGAGAGATCAAATGCCTTGAGGAGGTCGTGTTTCCCTGGGTCAAGAGGCTGGAAGGCCCTATGTCTGGCAACAAGACTCTGCATCATGCCGCACAAGCAGGAGGACCCAGTCATAGGTGTCAGGCAATTTCTGCAACCACATCACCCCTTACCACCTAACTTCCTAGACTGCAACATCCTTGATTATTATGTGTGGGATGCAGTTGAGCAAGAAACATAAAACTCTTTGTAATACCAAAGATGAACTGAAGACAAGGATTATGGCAGCATTCACCAACTTAAACAAGAAGACCAACCAGAAGAGTTGCAGGAGATTCTGAAGTGGTTCAAGCCAATGGCGATTTTATTGAATAAATTTAGTCTTTCCTATTTCAAGATATTTTTATGTAATTTTGGTAAATACACCTGTTAAAATGAGATGTCAGTGTTATTTTCATTTCTGCATAATTTAGACGACAATTTATCCATCGCACAATATATATATATATATATATATATATATATGCACACACGTGTGTGTGTTTGTGTAGACACACACATATATATATGCTAATGCACACAGAGATATATGTTTCATTAAAGATGACTGACAAGGTATTGCATTTAAGCTTTGTATTTAATTTTTCTTTATCTGTCTATATCTCTGAGATGAGGTATTATGATTACTTGCATTATTTACATTATTCAGACCATTATCCTTATCTTCATTGCCATATTCACACCGTTTCAGACGTTGTATGTTCTGGCCTTCTTGAATTGATTGTAATTTCAAACCAAACCCTTTGTTTCATCCACTCAGGAAATAGAAACATCAGGCGTAGCTGACCACATATGGAGAGAAAAGGGAGATCACCACCCTCTGTGAGATGAGGTTGAAATAATAGACAGAAAGCATCACTGGAAAATACGAAAAGTTAAAGAATCAGCACATATGCTAAGCCACAAAAATCTCCTGAGCCAACCAAGCAGAGAAATGAATACAATATGTGAATCAGTAATAAGGAGTGCCAGAGAAAAGCAATAAATAACAACAAAACTTGCAATATAAGCTCTGGTAAAAATGCAATAATAATAACAGAAAAAATTGCAATATGAGCACTGGTAAAAAATAGTTGCATTTCCAGCAGAAATGCCTGAGATGCATATCAAATGTCAAATGAGAAAGTAGAACTCCTGATACTGATGTCCTAGTCAGAGCGAATTGCCAAAGCATAGAAACTCTTGTAACATCTTCCCAAATGCGATGGACAGGACACATAATTCGAATGAAGGATAGTAGACTCACAAAACAATTGTTCTGAGTATTAGAAAGCATCCTCAGCACAAACCAAGAAAAAGATACAAGGACTGTATCAAGAACAACTTAAAAAAGCTGGCGTTTGACACCAACAATTGGGAAGAGATGGCTCAACTCAACTCTTTGAAGAATGTCGTCTGGAACACAAACAGCTGAAGCGGTGACTTCAAATGGCAGATAACCATACACTCAACGAGGATATCAAGGGCTGGAGATATGATTTCTGTCAGCGCATACTTCTTCCAAGGGGAATAATATGAAGTCAAATAAAGAAAAAAATCACCCTTGACATTATCCAGACACAGTGTCACAGACTGCACTCTGCGTGACAAGGTATGCACAACCAGCTCCGGACTGAAAATGCACATGGTGATGCACAGGGATCAGGCACAGCGGTGTGGGCAAGCACATTGTTCATCTGTCACTTGCATAACAAGTCATGCAAGTCCACAGCCGGCCTGTCAAGTCACCTTCGGGGTTATGCACAAAAGAGTTTTGAGGTGGAGAGCAAACATGATTAGGAGAACATCATCTGTGAAGATGTGGCAAATTATTTTATATATATATATATATATATATATATATATATATATATATAAGGAAAAGGTTATAATTGTTCCAACAAGAGAAAAATGTATATTTAAAAAAAAAAAAAGAGAAACTGCAAATGTGTATATATTTTATTCTTCATATGAAGAATAAAATATAATATATACACTAAAACAAATACACATTATAACCAAAAACGTTTGCAGCTTCTCTCCTTTATTTAATATATATATATATATATATATATATATATATATATATCATAAAAGAAGTAGTCATACAAAGAATAAATCAGTTAAGTTAATGTAATTGATGGTGAATTCACTTCACTAACAGATTAAATAAAGCATTAACTTACTATCCACTCATTGAATGACACGATTTTTTTCAAAAAATTGTAAAATGGATCAGATGTTCAGTCTATGTACATTATATATATATATATATATATATATATATATATATATATATATGCAATTTTTATATATATTATTTATATATTATATATGCATGGTACTTATTGGAAAGTGCTCAATATCAGTGATAGAGCGAACATATTTAGTTGGATTGATGTGAGTTTGTGACCCTGGATTTCATGCTCTCTGTAATTGTCAGACAAACTCTGACAATCGCAGAGAGCGTGAAAACCAGGGTCACAAACTCACATCAATCCAACTAAATATACACACACACACACACACACAGATGCAAAGATATATTCACAAGACAATTTGTATTGTCTTTTAAAAAAAGAATTAATTGAGGATAAATGTTTCAATAAGATAATGTGGTGAAGGTAAAAAAAATGATCAGAATCTGGCTTACCTATCTCTCTTTGGTTTAGGGGGACCGTCATATGATGTTGTAACTGTGCCCTTTTTAAGTTCTTCTTCAAGATTAAATTCTGAGCAATATTTGGAAACTAATTCCTGAAGATCACAGCGTACAACATCCAATTCTATTTCATTGTCATCAAAATTTGCCACAGACAACCAGAAAGCTGTGCTTAAGCGTTCATCATCAGATTCAGTCAAAACATAGACGGTTCTTTGATTGAATAACGAACTCAATGTCTCACTCTCGGGTAAAATAGGCTCCACCAAGTCTACAAAATATACAAAACATTACAATTGTATTATAAAGAATTTTTTTTAATCCTTTGTAAATTGTCCTCTATTAAGATTATAAAATAAACAATTTAATATGAAATAATGTAATATGTAATAAATGTAATATGAATTATATAATAATGAATTTATATAATATGGATTCTGTAATAAATGTAATACAATGTAATATAAAATAAACAATGCAATCAGTTTCTATAAGATTCTTTGTAATCTTTATATATCATATCAGGAGAAAAAAATATGGAAATTCTGTGTTATTCTTGTTTGTGCCCCTTCATGTAAGAGAGACAATGAGACGAATTTAAAAAAATAAAACTACTCGCTTATCTTAATACAATTTAAATACTTACTTTACCTGTGTGTCGAAGTTTCCTTTAAATTTGTTTTTATAAAAGTAATAATTTTATATTCATACAAATAGATGCATGCAATTCCAATATGTGCAGATCATAAGAAATAAATATATAAATTGTCAATGTTAAAGAAATGAACAGTTTGTCTTTGATTTTTTACACATAGGTATGTGTCGTCATGCAAAATATGGTTCTTGCTGTGGGTCACAGTTTGAAGTGTTGCTCTAGATAATCTCTTAGTGATTCTTTAAGTAGTTATATCAGAATATCAGCTTCATTTGAAGGCATATAGCTAATGACCATTGTAATAAGTGCAAAACATTCAATTTTATCAAGATAGCTGGGAGGATACAGAGATTTAGCAAATCCAGCACATGATCTGAACTAAAATCTGGGCAATTATTATGCTTGGCACATATGTACAGTTTAATGTGGTATCCCCACATTAAACTGACCTTGTGTTACATCCTGCCACCATGGGAAGGCAAGTAAATGCCAAATTTAAACTAAAATTTATATGATTTTTCTCAAGATTTATTGCATCATTTTATTCACTAATGTTTGTCATTCTTCCTTTTAAAATCAACTTGAGCTTAAAACTCTCATCACATCTTTTATTCTTAATGTGGCAAAGAAAAACAATCCTGCTTTAGCCATTAAACTTCACACTGTCTCCATCTTTCGATCCATCTATGTACATAGAGTAGTTATTTTTGATAATCTTGAATTCTTCTTGAAGTGTTATATGATTTGTTTTTGTCTTGTAGTACTTAGATAAATCCAATAGAACATTTGATTGTTTTACTAGTCATGGAGCACCAAAATAAATTTGTATTTATGAAAACAAAATACAAGTGAACAAAATAACACAATTCACCTTTATTTTCAATGTTTTCTGACTTATTGTCCTCAAGCATCTGGATAAGAGCTGTAGAACTCTCCAGCAAGGAATCCAGAGTTTCATCGTCTTTGGCACAGTCCTAGAAGAAGAAAGACAATTTTCAGCATTTATTGCAAATAGAAAATATAAAAAAATAAATTCTTTCTAAAAAAATTATTACTCCTAGAGATCTTTTAAAATGTCTCATAAGGAAATACTGAAAAGTTCTTAGCCCAATAAAGAAAAAAAATGTGCTTACATTTTTTTTATGAAGATGTTTCTTGCCAACATTAATTTTAAATAAATTCATTTAAAATTAAATTTAAGATTAAAAAACGTACAGAAAAATGAATTTTCATTTTTGTTCAGATCGTTACACTAAAGAGAAAAAGAATTTGTTATAGAGAGGTTTTTTAAGTTTAAACCAACAGAATAAAAAAATTCAGAAGATACGTATTGAATAAAATCATTTATTTAAATTAATAATATAATGAATAACAATTTTAAAACGCATCACAAAATAACCAAATCTCCAAAGTACCAATATCTAATAATTATTAATCACTCAATTCAAAATGGTGTGTTGTAGCACAATTTAAAGTTGTCTTGTCAAATGATTAGGTAAGTTATCTTTACAAGTGATTGTAATTTATCAATGCAGTGATCATGAAAAACAAAGTTTAAGCAGGTCTGTCAAAACTGAAAAAAATTGTTCTGCAGACCCTCCCCCCCCTACATGAACACGGATTATTCCAAGTAGGTTCCCTTGAACTTCCATCTCCATTTTCCCAGTCATGTTGAGCTGGATTTGAGGACATTTTTATTGATTTTCCTCCTTTTAACTTGAACTGCCATCCATATCATAGGGAAATCTCAACTGATTCCAGCTAAATAAAATTGCTTATATTCATGAACTGAGAAAGTTAACTTCTCTTGAACGATGTAAATAAAATATGTAAGTATTTTTTTATAGCCACGCCCCTTCAGGATATAGGAATTAATGGCTCTTTATAGTTTCCATTTCCTTCTTATCTGTAAATTGCCATGACTTTTTTTAATCAATTCACCCCAAACAAGGCAATAAAGCCACTAGGATTCAAGGGGCTACTGAGTGTTAGAGAATTTGAGAAAAACTACTATTAAGGAGAGATGACAATAAAAGAATAAGAATTACAAAGACAGAAGATAACAATTGACATTGCATTTAAATTTTTGAAGATCAAAGTTGACTGGGAAGCAAGAAGAAAATCCCACAAGCAAGAAGTGTGATAGAAGAAACTGTTAACATAGAACATATGGTTATATGTATAGCCATTTCAAGTGTAAAATGATGAGACCTTGCTGCCAATCTAGTACTGTGCTTAAATCTAGGTACCATAGTGGAAAGTTCATCAGAACAATTTCCATGGAAGTATTTATAGAAAATGCACAGGGAATCTACGTTATGGTGGTGGGAAAGGGGCTGAAGTCAAGATGCCAGGTTAGAAACAATAACATTGCAGATTATCAAGAATCTTTAAATATATAACTGGAGCACCAGACCAGACCAGACCAGACCAGACTTCTTGGGGAAAATAGAATAATTCTCCATTGCTTTCTTCACAATTCTCCTAGGCTGGCTGCCACTCAAGTCTAGAAAATCCATTCTACTCTGCTGTTTAACCCATAGCAGGGAAAGAGTGAGAAATGATAGATTCATGCCAAGAGCTTTAGTGCAAAAAGGAATGCAACAGAATAGGTCAGAATTTGAACTAAGCTCGCTGATTCCCCCTTCTGCGATGATTATCAATGAATTACCTGCATATCCATTATTTTTCTTTTTTACTAATTCTATAATATAGCTTCTAATTTGTCTTCAAAGGTAAATGAAGAAAATTTGAGACCATCATTTTTCATAAAAAACACAAAAATGTGAATAAAAACAGTAAAAACAAAAAGAAAACAGTAAAAACAGTATTTTCTCATCAAAACAATATTTCTTTGAAAACCTGCATGTGGATTCTAACTTTACCTCCAACACTTTCTCTAGGTCATAGAGAGGATGGTGTTCATCTCCAACCCCCCAGCAAACATTTCGCAGCTCGTGTATGCCAAGAGTGTATGTACGTCCAAAGCCGCCGCCATCATCATCGGTAGATTGAGTGAGGAGAAGTCGCAGGAATTCAATGGTGGAGGAGAGCACCGGCAGGCATTCAGCGTTGTCTTTTGTATACGTATTGTTTAGATGAATCAACAATTTGTAAAACACTTGACTGTGTTTCTCTAAACCACTGCGCAAATAGAAAAAAATTATTAAAAAAAATACAAGGTTTTTCACCAAGTATTACATTTCAAGAGCAATTTTTACAATAAGACATGAATTTTACCAACATCAATTGTTTAATACCAATTTTATTATGAAATTGACTTTCATAATCAAATCTGTATATAATAGTGTATAGTTACCAATACATTTCTTCAGGGATTTGAAAATATTTTTGACAAGTTAAACAATATTCCTATCAGTTGTCATTTTATAAAAGATTATCTTCAAAACTAAAATTAATTTTTATTTTTAATAACATCCGATTCTATCAGGTCCTACAAGATTAATTGTTTCATGGAATTATTTTTAATGCCTACAGTAGATTCATATATGCAGATAGAAATTTATGTTAAATGAGTCAATAATTTGTTATCTCCAAAAGTAAATATTTTTTATAATGGTCTTAAGCCTGTTCACTTTTCGCTAAAAAAACAGCACAGTATGATGAAAAAAAAGGCCCAAAACTTAATAAAAACAAAGTTTTACTGCCAAAATGTTTATGTTATTATTAAGAGGAAAGACCAAAGTATTATTTAATTATTTAAAAATTTTTTTAAACCTTTCTAACATGTTCAAATTTTAATTAAAATCTTGTTTTTTTTTTACGTCAGCAATGTAAGTAATTTTTACAATGAAGTGTTTTTGCATTTTTCTCTGGTGAAAAACACTGATTTGGAAATTCTTGCAAAAATCAAATAATTGTTGGATTTTAATGAATCTTTCAGAATTTATTTACAAATGAATGAAATTATTTTTTTATTTTTTTGTTTTAGAAAATCTTGGTAAGAAATATATATATATATATATATATTTTTCTTTTTTTCATATGTTACACCCCACTTAATTAATTTCATGAAATTTTGGGAAATTAAATCATACATCCAAACTTTTTTTTACTAGTTAAAAGTAGGACTCCTTAAAGAATGTAAATCAT
The DNA here is from genome assembly GCA_964036315.1 of Acanthosepion esculentum. Lineage (NCBI taxonomy): Eukaryota > Metazoa > Mollusca > Cephalopoda > Sepiida > Sepiidae > Acanthosepion > Acanthosepion esculentum. The sequence goes on along the minus strand of OZ038508.1, from coordinate 69,706,331 downwards.
TCAATTTTTTTTTCAAACTTTTGCTCATTTTCTGAAAATCTGATCTGAATGGTAAACTAAAAAAATGTAATAAAACTATGACATTATTTAATTACAAAACATTTTAATTGTTTTTGTAAATGAGTTATATTTAGGACACTGTCTTTAGAAAAATAAAATTTCAATGAATAATGAATTTTTGCAAGAATTTTTTCATTTTTTTTAAATTTTAATTATAATAATTTATCATCATTTAAAAAATCTTTCACACTGTATTTCTTTTCGGTGATATTGTAATTAAGTAGAAACTATATCTACAAATCAAAAATTGAAAGTCATTTTGCACCAATATTTTTAATTTAAATTTATTTATTTATTTTTTTTTTTTTTACTTTAAGCATTCCTATTTTTCATCTATGGTAATCTATATGTAACATTAATTATTATGAAAAGGTCATGAGTTCTAAGAGTTGTCCTCTTTTTACAAAGAAATTCACTTGTCTCCAATTCATTATTCATTGCTTACGTTTCAACAGGTTTTGAACATCATCCCTTCAGTTTTAAAATTTAAAATAAGTTTTATATTTTTTAATTTCTATTTCACGAAATATTTTTATTTTATGTATTTATTTTAGTGTGTCATAAATTATTGAGTTACCTCTATCATGGCATTTTGTCTCAGTTATTAAATGTTAAAATTAATCTAGGAAAATTTTATAATATTTTAAATTTTATTATTTTTTCATAAAGTATCTTCAAATGTAACTAAAAGTCAATAAAATATTAGATAATTGCTGAAAATATGTTAATTTGTAAAAATTACTAGGTAGTTGTTATATAGGAGTAAAGTGTTGCTGCCAACACTGGATTTTGAACACAGATCGCCAGTGAGCAAACACATGTGAATCACGTCACCATCGGGAACACATATGTAGGACGTCTATGCATGACGTCTATACGGATCACTCTTTCTACACTATCCTCTATGCTATTCACCATACGGATCACTCTTTCTACACTACCCTCTATGCTATTCACTATACTGATCACTACACAGATTACTATTCAGTGGTTACTTTTTGACCGAGTATTATCAAGCGAGTACTATTAGTGCAAGTGTATTTCGAAAGCGTCTGACACCAGTATTATTCTACGGTGTTACTATAGTTGTACCTGCGATTACAAAGTCACTATCACAATGAGCATTATGAAAGTGACGATGAGTGTTTGTTGACATCACAAAAGTAATTAAAAACAGAAAAAAAAAAATACATTCACTTAGATTTCATAAAGTTATGGCAATTCTGGTCACCCATACTAGCTGCCAACACCTTATAGCTTATCAATAACATCAATAAAGACATGAGAAGAACAGGACCCATCATTAAGAAATGTTTGTATACTATATTTTTTTATGCTATAAGTAATATTTGTTTCAAATCAGATTAATTTAACTTTAAATTTGCTAATTTTACTCAAATATATATTTTATTTTTGGAAGATTTTTAAAATCGATAATTAAATTTTATTTTAAAACTTGCTAAAATGTAAGAAATGGTCACCAGTAAACAGATTTTTGGAAATCAAGCAAATATTTGACATTCCAATCTATATAATTTCTATTTGAAATACACCAGAGTTTTTTACTTACTGGAAATAGTGAATTTAATTCTTTAGTTTTCAATTAAAGCTAAAAAGAAATCTTCAAGAATACGTTTTCATTTTTAAAAATTCATTTTAAACCTTAGGCATCAAACATTTATACCAAATTAGTGGAGATATATAATCTTATATCATTAATGGAATTTTTTTTAAATGATGTGATTAATGAAGTCTACCATTATCAATTTTTGACTGGTATTTCTTTCATCTTAATTTTAGTTGCTTTTCAATTCAGTGACTCAAACTGTCAGTCTATAGATAAGAATAATACAGATGAGAATTTAATATCTAATTCATAAATACACATTTTCTTAGCTCTTGTATTCCAACTTCATCTTAATTTTAAATGCTTCCATATTTCTTGTTTTCAAGCTGATTTAACATATTTTTCTAATTTTGCCATTTCTTATATTGTAAACATGTCGGTGGGATACTGAAAATCATATAGAAATGCAATGTATAATGACACAGATAAAAAGAAAACATACTTACTTTTTAACATGAAAGAAACCAAAGTCATGTTCACAGAGAAGAGCCAATGTACGTATAGAAGGGAGAATTGTTGTAAAGCTGCTCTCAATATTACCAATATGTTTTAAGATGCCTGCTATAATAAGGTTCAAATGTTCGCTTACTGGAACTGCAGCTGACAACTGTAATACAATAGGTGGGGCAGTTGAATATAACAAAATACAATAAAACAGACACATGAATTTACAAAAAAATGAAATGAGCAAATATGTGAATTCAAAATTGATAAAAAAGTTCATTAACATATAGGTAGATATAATGAAATCTTTCAGCAATCTGTACAATGAAGATCTTTATTCATTTCTGTTTTTGCTCATTAAATTTCTTTGTAGAACATATTTAAAGAATCTTTTATTCTGAGCCAAATTTCCTCATTCCAATATGTGTGGAGTCACACATAATGTGAAATCATTTGCATACCAGCTTTTCCCAAAAGTATGACTAACATATAAGTCTTGATAGAGCATACACACACACACACACAAGATACACACACATATTAATACACACACACACAAAATTATAATTGCAGATTACAGCATTAAAATTAATAATCATTTCAGAGATGAGTCAGTTTGAATAAAATACATAGATTTTCATATTTTTTCCAAAATAAAAATGCAAACATTTTATTTCTCTGTAACTTTTGAAAGTCTAGAAAGTCATTTTTATGAATAGAGTTAGTTGCACACAAATGGCATTAATTTACAAGGTTTTGTGGAAAATAAAAAGAGTAATTTTATAAAAATTATGTCTCACACAGACTTAAATTAGTATCATTTACTGCAGGAAGTAATTATTAGTTCCTTAGAACATTTGAGCAGGGGGAGAAAGCATTATTAGTTACATACCTGCTCCATAAATGACATTGAAGATTCAGCTGGTACCAAAGTGATTTCAGGATCACATAAATTCTGAATGATTGTCTAAAAGAACAAAAAAATGAGAGCAGACATGGAATAACTGGAATGGAAATACTTAGACTAGCATTACCTTTAAAACAAAAAACAACAAATGTTTTATATCAGATCAAAAAGCAATTCTGAAAATATTCAATATTTTCAACACTAATCAATAGCAAGCTGATCGCATGATCAATAGAGATGACACTTTTTAAGGTTTTTAAAGATAAAAGATATTTTCATGAAATGTTACTATTTCTCTAATTATTAAAACAATCATCTGAAATCATCACAAATAATATTTTGCTGCTGAACATCCATTTAGGATGAAACTATTGATTAGGCAAGAATAATGAAATAAAAAAAAAGCTTAGAGAAGTCTACACAATCTGTTATCAGGAACTTGTATTACATTTTATCTTCTAAATCATTCCAAAATGAAATTGACAAGACTTATTTGTTGTTATGTTATTAATTTTGATCTTACTTGAAAAAAGATTTTGCATCTGAAATAAAGACAAAATTCATTGCATATGATAATTTTGCTTCTTGACAAAAGTATTTTCATAAAGATTCAAGTTTGACTTTCCTAGAAGGGAAGCCATGTAAGAAACTCACCATAATTTGCTCTTGTTCCTGCATACGTTGAGCAGATTTTTCAGACTGAACATTGAGGAATTGGACAAGCAAAGTGAGAAGGTCTTGTGTTTTATCTTCTGATTTTATACTGAAACCATATACAAAACAAGAAGAGAGAGAAACTATTATCAAGAGAGGAAACATAATATGGGCTGTATTTACTATACTTAAATAATAGACATTTTAGTTTTGGGTGTCTGGTTAGGAGCAATGGTTAACAAGCTAGCCTGGATTGTGTTGATAGTTTAGTCTTCATGCTTGTCCTGCTTAGTAAACAGTCATTTGTTTTAGAGTATTTTCTGGAGAAAGACATTTTAAATAAATGTCTTTATACATATATTGAATATTATTTCAAAATGATTTATTCAGGTAAGAACATCAGGTTGAATGAGTATACACAATTTAGTAGTTAAAAGGTTAAAATTTCTTTAACATTTGTTTTAAAGTAGATGTTACTTCTTTAATAAATTACAATTGTGATTGTAATATGTTTTCATTTCAGTTGTAAGTTTGCTATCAAGGAGGTACAGTGAAATCTCCTGGACTCACATTGTTCATTATTTTACATCTTCAACAATTATACTGTAATTTTGACAGCACTTTGATTTTAGTCACATCTCTATTACTGTAACAATAATATGACTTTGAAATGTTGTACTTTGCTGTATGCTGCAACTCACTAAGTACCAGACTCCTAAACTGGACTGTTTAAAGAAAAAAAAAGAAAGAAAGGTGCACATCTTATGGGCAAGAAAATGTAGCATTTATTTATTTATGAGCTACAATAAAAAATATTTTGGGGCTATTTTAATTATGGATTTAGATTCTTGTGTGAATCCTCAAACAATTTTTGAACAAAAATAAAATACATTTTGAAGGGCAATGATTGTGAGGCTGGGAATATTTTTATTTATGGAAGGTGAAATCATGCAACAATACTGCTTCAATAAAATTCATCAGTAAAAAATAAATTGATTTTAATGTGCAATCAGAGAAATGCATTTAGTGTATTTTTGTTTTTTTTTATAAAATGTCCCTTTTATGCTCATATAATCTTTTATTTAGGGCACTTTGACATGGTGTAATGGTTAGAAAGTGTGTCTCACTAGATCAATTATGACTGAATAGGGAGTTCATGTCTCACTGGATGCCCCATACTTCCAGCATTGTGCCACATCTAAGCTACACTGAGAAAATCACCATATAATCTTTTTAGATTCCTTGAGGTTTCTCTTGTGTTTTTTTTTTACGACAATTATTACAGGTGATAGAGTAAAATGTTTTGTTTAATACTGACTAAGTCTTATTGTTTCAGATGTAGTAGTAACAAATTTTATGTTGCATTTAGATAAGTTCTTTTCAATTGTAGTTGTGATAGAGTTAGTTGGTAGGGCAATATTTTTTTTGATTCATTGGGTTTGTTAGGAAGGGCTGTTTTCTATTTTGGAATATTTTATGAACCTTTTGTTTTGCATTGAATATAAAATAATTAGGATACTGAAGAAGCTTGAAAGTGTTTTCAATCCATTTCCCCTCTTCATGCAAATATTGAGAGCTGCAAATTCCAAGTGCTCTTAAGTAGAATCTGATAATTATACCAAATTTTATTTTGTTATGATGTGAATAGAAATTTATCAGATTCTTTTAGTTGGTTGATTTCTGGTGGGCACCAAGTTTTAAATTCTTGTTAACGAGGTGTAGCTTGATATTTGGGAAAGACAAAGAATTTTATTCTTCCATTTTGTATGTAAATTCTATTGTATGTTCGACATTGTTTAGTTTATCTATAAGGTCAGGTAAATCAGTATCATGTGGATATATTAATAGAACCTCATCAATATATGCTTTTTTAAGAGATTTAGGCATTTTTCAACTGGGACATTGGTATAAACTGTAAAGGGATTTTATATCTAGACTGGCCATGAGTCAAGTTTGTTTCCCTTAGTTTTTCAACTAGGCTGCTTGAGTTCTCTATATGAGATGAGCTGATTTTTCCAAGAAGGGTTAGGATTTTTGTTATGGCTTTCACCAGTTTGTGAGGAGGCACATTGGGATACCAGTTTTATGGGTTTTAGGGAGACCATAAACTTTTGGTATTCTAGGGTGATATTCAATTAGTCTATACCATGATTTGTTTTTTAATTAGTTTCCTAATCTTGTTAAATCTTTGTATTTCAGTACTTATTTTCTGTCCATTTATTTTTTCCTATGTGCCTGTATCGTTGAGTAGTGAATTCATTTTTTATACATATGTATTTTTGTTCCTGATCACAATCCCACCTTCTTTGTCAAAGGGAGTGATATAGATATCCTTATTTTTTGCTAGGTTCCTTAGTACATTTAGGTGTCTCTGTTGCAATGAATTTTCGTTGTTGGTTTCTATAGTAGCAGTGATTATGCCTTGAATGAAACCTTTGGTAAATTCAGTATCATTTTGTTTATGATTTTTTATTATTATGTCTACTAGATCTCCTTTATGAATCCCAGTGGCAAATTTCAAACCAAAGCTGAGGGCTTCCCTTTTGGTGTTGGATAGCTTTAATCTGATAGATTTTCTATTAGATATGGCCATCCAACATATTACTACTTGCTACATAGCGTGTTGATTTTTTGTCTCTATGCATGCAATTTCTTAAAGTCATCAACTGAAGAACTGGAAGAATTGGAAGAACTAACCATTAAAAAAACAGAAATGCTGAACTTCAACAGCATGGAAAGAATGCTGTAACAAAATTAGAAATGGCTCAATTACAACAAACAACTGAGCAATTAAAAATATGTAACAAGCAGTAAATATTTTAAAGGGTAAACATCAAATAAGTTGTTTCCTTCAACTTATTTATACCTATATTTATAAATGTTTTTACTTTACATAAGTGACAAACTGTCTTCCTTTGCTTTAACCAGTAACTTTCTGCATTGTCATGTCACCTGTTCTACAATAACAAATGGTATGGACATAGTCTACACTTTGTACCTTTTCTCTTTGAATTCATTTAGTACCTTTCATTCCTTCAATTAACAGGTGAGATAGCTACACGCAGAAAGACAGTACATGGATTCCAAAAATAAACTGAAAAATCACCTTGATCTCAGTTGACACAAAATGGCTGCTTTCATGGATGGTTGCGACAAGAAATGTCCAAATAAGTTGAGGAGTTTTACTGTTTGGGGTGAACTTGATTTGTCATCCTCTT
>OZ038508.1:69631921-69694421 GCA_964036315.1 Acanthosepion esculentum | reverse complement strand
TCTCCTCAGGCGGCAATGGCTGAAATAAAAAAGTTCAAAAGTTATAAAAATATGGATTATAATAAATACATTCTCTATATTCATCTATAGCCAAATTATTGGTTCAAATTACCAAAGCTCTTATTTCAATTGATTTATCTTCATAGATTTTAATCATAAAAAGAAAATAAAACATGGCCAATAATGAAAATAAAATAAATATAAATTTTTAATTATTCACTTATTTTCAAATGCAATTTTTCTTCTCTTCTTCATTCATTCACACACACACACACACACACACACACACACACACACACACATAAGTAAATAAATTGCAGATGCCCCATGAAGAGTGGATGGACAGGTCCATCTATGAAATTCTGGAGTCAGGATGCTGAAGGTAACATCAATCAGCCAAGTGACAAACTTTTATTCACATTAATCCTATATATATATATATATATATATATATATATATATATATGAAGAAATATAGTCTTAAAGTGTGCTATATTTATGGGATAAAGTGCTCAATATCAGAGATAGAGCGTGTGTAAATATAAAAGTGAACATAGAAGTCAACACTTAGAGGCAACAGTCTGTTTCATGCTAGTGCAATCATCAGCCTGACGATTGCACCAGCATGAAACAGACTGTCGCCTCTAAGTGTTGACTTCTATGTTCACTTATATATATATATATATATATATATATATATATATATATATATAACTGCCAGAAAAGGCCAGCACCATTTGGAATGGCATAACCAATCAGACCATGACAGGACAAGCACCCAACAGCCCAGTGCAATCATGTTTGCCAGATCTCGTCTGTCTCAAGCCCCTTTGAGCTGCGAAGGAAGCACCTCTGGCCAAGTGTGTGGGCTTTTCTGTTGCACTCAGTTACCAACCAAAATTAAATTCACACAAATGATATCATCTCTATCACTGCCACCAGGAGAAAGGGAAAAGGGAGAGTTTGTTTGTTTGTTTAATGTTTAACGACCTATCAATCTTTATGAGATCATTTAAGGTCAAACAATTGTTTTTTGGGGGGTTTTTTTTGGATAAAGTTGAATCGCTTTTTCGTGTTGTCTTCCTTTTTTTAAAATATCCATTGTTTTCAGTGTTGCATTGTTTTCAAAACTTTTCGCCTGGTAAGGGTCAGAGGTCCCTTTTTTATCATCAGATATTGGGATTATATTTTTTTGTATAGTTTAACTTTTTTAAGAAAGGTTAAGATTGTATTGGGGTTTGTTTTTTCAAAAAGTTCTTTCAAGTTGTTAACATTGTAAAGAGATTTCCGAATATGTGTCACTGCAATCGAGTAGGAAGTGTTTTATGGTATAAGTTTCTTGGCATGCTATGCATTCGAGATGTCTATCTTTTCTATGCTTTCTGTCTTATTTGCATTTTGTTTTTTGTTATGTTTTGACCCTTGGATTTCTTTTGGTTCTGTTTGTATATTGAGGGATGTTCCTTTGTTTTTTTTTCTTTGATTCATTTGTTGATCTTTGTGTGGATGAAGACCGTTCCCTTGTTTGAGAGATGAGATGATTGTTTTTAATTTGTTTTTGTTGGGACTTTTTGAACTTCTCTGTCTTGATTGTCTTTCTTGGTTATCGGTTTCCATCAGTTCGAATTTGTTTTCATTTTCAATTAAGACAATTTCTGTTTTCTTTTTGTTGTGTTGATTCTTCACAGGAGATTTCATTTTTGGAGGTGAGGAGTTATTAAATTTGTTAGTGGTGATGGGGAGGATTGGCATTTGCTGTTGCTTGGATTGTAATTTTCTTTGGTTTGTAACATCTTTGGTTTCGTTGATCTGGTATTGGGGATTTTCCTTTAGATCCGATTCAGTATCGGATCGAGTTGTTGAACTGATTAAATTTTTCTTTAGTATCTCCAGTAGTGATCTTAGTTCTTCTACCAGATCGGACAGATTGTTTTGTGTTGTTTCTTGTTTTTGAATTGAGATGTTTGTCATTCTGGCTATATTTGCATATGTTGATGCATTCTGAAAACTCTCAAATATCCTTCTTGCCTCCAGGTATGATATGTTTTTAGTGTGTTTAATTGAGGATATTTTTTTTTCTTTCTTCCAGACTTCACATTCTTTTGAGTCTGCTGCATGATTTTGTTTGCAGTTTGCACATTTTAATGGGAGTTTGCAGTCAATGTGATCCCCGATTTCTCCACAATCTTTACATGTTGGTGATCTGGTACATCTTTCCTTGTGGTGCCCGAACTTTTGGCAGTTGTGGCATCTCAGAGGATTTGGTATATATACTTCCACTTTTTCTATCATATATCCGATTTTTATTCCTGTAGGAGGTTTTGGAGTGTTGAAATTTAGAATATAAGTGTTTGTTGGAGTCATTTGGTTGTTTTTTTTTATCAATATTCTTTGGGCATCTGTGACACCTTGTTTCCTTAGGTTGTTTTTTATTTCATCCCGTGTACAGAGTGAGAGATCTGGGCTTCTTGCCACACCCTTTGAGAAGTTCAAGGAAGTGTGGGGGTAGGCTTTTATCTTAAGCTTAGAAAAATTGTTTTGCTTCAGCAACATATTTGCAGAAATTTTATTTGGAACTTCTACTAAAATGGTGTTGTTCCTTAGTTTTTTTATTAATAAGGTTTTTATTAAAGATTTCATTGTTTTTTTAACAATGAATGGAGACAACTTAGTGATTGGGGTGTTCTCTATTGACTCTAAGACAATAAATCTAGGGAAAAGCTTCTGATCAAGTTTGTTGTCTGACTCGGTTTCGGAGTATAGGCTCTCCGAACTGTCTTCAATATGGGGTCTTTTTTTTTTATTTGTTGCCATGAGTTTTATTTTTTTAAAATTCACTTTCCTTGCTTCCCGCCCTCCTTGGAGCCCATCAATGGGAGATGTTAGGGGGGAAACCCTTTCACGCTGTTATCCCAGGGATACAAGAAAGGTATACTCGCACTAGTAAGTGGCTGTTAGCATTTCAGGTTTCACTTTCACAGTGCTTGACGTGACTAGCCGATTGATCTGATCGGGCCTCTCCGACCACCCGTCTAGCCCAGGTAAGGGCCAAAGTGATGTGTTGCATGACCATGACTTCTTTGCACCCGGGCCATGGCCTGCTCAATCACCAGGATCCCGTCCCCAGACAACACGGGTCGCCACCCACGGCCAACATTGAGGGACTTTTACCCTCTGCAGAGGTGCAGTTGACGTATTCTGAAGCCCCGCCAACAGGGCTGGAAAAGGGAGAGAGAGGACGCTCAAATCTAAGCAGGTACCAACAATATATATATTTATGTCAGGTCATTCTGACGGGATGCTACTGGTATCATATAAGCTAGTACTGCCTGTTGCACAGTCGGGCAATTGGTGACTAAACTGGTTCTCCACCAGGCCTAACTGGTGAGGGGGGTGGCTAGAAACCTTGCAGGACAAAAATAAGACCTGTCAAAGGACGGATGAATCTCTTTGAGATGTCAATGTCTATCTAGCAATCTCTGCACAAAGCCATAGAAATATTTTGGCTGGTATCTAGATGCACAGTTAGCCCACTGGGGGTGGGACTTCCTAAGCCTTTGGCAGTCTCCTAGAAGGGAACTCTGATAGAAAACCCACCTCATGGCGACTCTATATATCTTGCAACTGCTTCTTTCTGGACAATGTGGTTTTGTGGTGAGGGTCGATGTAGTGCTGTTCAAATTGCATCCGACCTTAAAACCTGCACGGGCATTACTGAAAACTTGCTAGCTTGTAGTTTGTTTTTTTTTCAATTCAAGTCCAATGGTGATGGTGATGCAGCAACACATATAGGTTTGACAGGCTGGAAGTGCATAGATGCTGACCTGGCTAATATAGTTCATCTGTCGGATGTCTATTTTGCCCTAGAAACTAAGGATTCAGTTTCATACTTAGTTTCTCTTTTACTTTTTAGTTTGAGCACAAAATACTATGTTGTTGGAATATACAGACTCTCATAGATAATCCTTTGGGATCTGCTCCTGAACGCAGAACAGCTCTGGTGTCTAGGGAACTAGAGAGACATTTTATAGATGTAGGTGCTCTCTCGGAAACTCATTTAGCTGGTGATGGTCAACTTCAAGAAGTTGGAGGTGGCTACACTTTCTTCTGGAAGGGAAAGTTTGCTGAGGAAGATAGAGTAGCTGGTGTGGGTTTTACTTTATGTAGCACACTTGTGCCAAGGCTTGCTGAACTTCCTAAAGGAGTCCGTGAATGTTTAATGACCTTTTGCCTACATCTCAATGGATCAGGATACACTATAGTCATTAGTACCTATGCTGCAACAATGAACAGTACCGACACTTTAAAGGCTCAGTTCTATGAGTCCTTGAGAGGTATACTATACATGATTCCAAAAGATGACAAGATTGTCTTCCTCAGTGATGTCAATGCCCGAGTTGGTGTAGATTGGGAGACCTGGAGTAGTTTTGGGAAATATGGTGTAAGGAAAATCAACACTCCTTGAACTTTGCACTGAGTTTAATCTTTTTATCTCCAGTACTCAAGTCAAGCACAGGGGTGATCATGTTACTACATGAAGGCATCCCTATTCATGCCAGTGGCATCTCAATGATTATGTCATTGTCTGCAAGAGAGATATGGAGGATGTCCATATTGTTAGATCTATGCATGGTGCAGATTCTTGAACTGATCATTCCCTAGTGAGGGTCAAGATGATCTTTGTTCTTAAACAAGTAACTAGACAAAATGATGAAAAGCCTCCTGCATGTCTGACTGTCACAAAACTGCACTCAGTGGAAATGCAGGAATCACTAAAACAAGATCGCTCCTCTCAGGACAGAGGATGGCAATGATCTCCTCACAGACATGGATAACATGGCTAAAAGATGGAAGAAACGCTTTGATGGGCTACTGAACAGACCTTCAAATGTGGACTCTGAAGTTCTCGAGAAAATACTCCAAAGACCCATAGTGGTAAAACTTGACAGCCAACCATCGTTGGGCAAGGTTCTGCGTGGTATGGAGGGACTCAACATGGGCAGGGATGTTGGTGGCCTTCCTGCTGAGATATTCCATTACAGTGGAATACATTTAAGTCAGCTTATGTATGATCTTAATGTAAAGGTTTGGAGAGATGGAGAAGTGCCAAAAGATTGGAGGGATGCAACAATGACACACACACACACACATATATATATATATATATATATATATATATGGGTAAAGGTGACCGGGAATTATGTGGTAATTATAGAGGAATTGCTCTCCTTTCTTTGGCAGGTAAGATCTTAGCCTCTGTTGTCCTATTAAGATATACTGCCTGAGTCATAATGTGGTTTCTGCCAACACAGAGGAACTGCTGATATTATTTTCACAGCACAACACATCCAGGAAAAAGCTGTGAACAACAAATTGACCTTTATCAACTATTTGTAGATCTGAGGAAGGCTTTTGACATGCTGGTCTCTGGAAAATCCTCTCAAAATTGGGCTGTCCCCACCACTTTCTCACTGATTCTGAGGTCCTTCCATAACTGTATGGAAGCCTGTGTCAGTTTTGGTGGTATGCTTATGAGGCCTATCAAGGTTGAAAATGGAATCAAGCAATGAGATCTTCTGGCTCCTACACTGTTTTCTAACTACTTTGTAATTGTACTGCTTGATGTGTTCAGGGACTGCCATGATGGTATTATGATATTGTTGCATGTCATCTGGCAAACTTTTCAACATACATAGGTTTGCAGCAAGGACAAAAGTCTTTTTGAGTTTAGTACACAACCTTCTCTATGCCGATGATGGTCATACACACAATTCAGCATGCACAGGAGTTCATGGATTGATAATCAGGGTCATGTAAGGCTTTTGGACAGTCTATCAGCCTTGACAAGACACTAGTGAGGTATCAACCTGCCCAAGGAATTCAGTATATAGAGCCATCAATTTATGCTAATGGCAGTCAACTTGGGGTTGTAGACAAATTTGTATACCTTGGTAGGTGGGCCTGCTCAGCCACCAGTGGTCACACTAACATCAACAGTCTAGTATCTGTCTATATTTCTGAGATGAGGTATTATGTACACTAGAGGAGAACATGACTAAAGACTGTTGTATGCTATCCCACGCAGCTGCAGAAAGAAATATAAAGGGGAGACAGGCCGCCCCCTTAAGGTAAGGCTTCAAGAACACCAAAAAGCTGTAACATGAGGGGAAGTGGAAAAATCAGGCATGGCTGACCACATATGGAGAGAAAAGGGGAGATCACTGCCCTCTGTGCGATCAGGTTGAGATCATAGACAAGAACACCATTGGAAAATTCATAAACTTAAGGAATCAGCACATATGCTAGGCCACAAAAATCTCCTGAGCTGACCAAGTATAGAAATGAATACAATATGGGAACCATAAGGAGTGCCAGAGAAAATCAATAACAACAACAAAAATTGCAATATGAGCTTTGGTAAAAACATGTAATGATAACAGCAAAATTGTAATATGCGCACTGGTAAAAAAATGATTACTGAAGACATTAGGTTTATAATACCCAGAAATGCATACATAGATGTCTCCAAGGACACATGGTACAGTGGATAAAGGCATTAGTTAGATCCGGTGACAAAACCCAAAGAGTGTGAGGTCAGTACCTGGTTAAGGCGGTGGAGGGGAATTAACAGGAGATAACTGATAACTGACATGGCATGTGGAACTAGAACAGTCTACCCCAGTGAGTGAAATAAAGGGTTCAGTTCGACATTCCAACCACCTGAAGAAGACTGGAGCGTACAATGGCCGAAACGTAATAAATATGGCAACAAAGATGAGGGCAATAGTCCGAATAATGTAAATAGTGTATCAACAGTCTATTGCATATGACGATTTTGTAATGGTATGACTTGAATGCCCGACAAGGCATATGAAAGGGCACATTGGAAGTGATGATGCTGATGATCGATGTCTCCTTCAACCACCCAGAGATGATTTGATAAGCCACATATATGACAAGAAATGCAGATCAATGGTTGGTTTTATGATCCACTGTCATTCACACAACCGATGAATGCAGTGTTTGTGGGGGAGGGGGAGTTAAGTGAAGGACTGGACATGTTAGTGATGGTCATACTCACTTTGCGAGTTGACAGCCACCACGTATGTATGTATGTATATATGTAATCTTACAAAACTCAAATCAATTATTAAAAAAAAACAAAAAGTATAATAATAATATAGTAATTATATAATCCAATCTGAAAATGTCAGAGACAAAAACTTCAGTGACATCAAAGTCATGAAGTGATGTTTTATGAACTGGATAATGATCACTTCATAGTATGAAACTTGGAAGTCAAGGTGAAGTTATGCGTCTGATGTTTTGGGACTAGATTCCAGACCCATTTCTTACTGGTAATTTCTAGATTATTAACAAACCCTTTGTATCTTCTCAAGTTGAGGTTGGTTCCTTAATGGCTCTTTTTTCGGTCTTTGTCTTTTTCAGGTGGGTTAGGCTCGATTTCTATTGTTGTTTTCAAGATTTCATTCATTCTAATGTGTTCTAATTCTACACACTATTAATTTAAAAATAATTTCTTTTAGCTGAACACTTCATCCTGCAGAATATGTAAAGTTTTGAGGAAATACTAACTTCTTTTATTTGTATAGGTAAAGGCAATGGCAGAAGATCAGACAAAAGTAGTAGACCACTGAGATAACGATATGGTGATGTCAAGGTGTGCTTCAATAATTCTTTCATCATCAACGTCCACAAACTCTGACTGAGTCCTGAAAGGGAAAAAAAATTGGAAAAATAAATCATTATCCAGTAAAATATCAATCCATATATTCTAACAATAATGAAGATAATTGAGATGCAACAATGAAGTTAAATAAACACAAGGTAAAAAATAAAATAATAATTACAGGTTATTTTTAATTCAGGAAGAATAACATAGAACAACGAAACAAGGAAGATTTTTTCATCACCTTTTCATAATTATGAAATATTCAGCTGAATATTTGCTAATTAAAATCTATTAATTGGCATGTATGGAAGTTCATAATTTGTAACAACACAAAGTTAATGCTGATTTGATATATAAAAGAGTAGACAAAATTTAACACATCACCCCAATGCATATCAACTTACAATTTTTTTTTTTTTTTTTTAAATGGTATTTTAGTAAAAAAGCAGGGAACAATTCAGTTGAGCAGTTTTCTTTAATAGTTACTTCTTTTGGTTGTTCTTTAATGAATTTCCCAGATTTTAACCAAAAATCATTTAAATCTAGCTAGAAAGTGTTCTTTTTTTTTTTCAAAACCAATTACAACTATTTTCTTTCCAACAATAAAAATTTTAAATTATTTTAGTATATTTAAGAGTGGCGCAATTCAGTGTCAGATCTCAGCAGCATAGCATATCTAAATAATATACTAAAATAATATACTAAATAATATACTAAAATAATATTTTCAAGAAATATTTCATTAGATAATAAAGACTATAGGATATAAAACAAACTTTACCTTCTTCATTTTCCATCAGAATGGGTTGTGTGAAAGAAAGAAGAGTATCAATAATTGATCTTTGGATCTGAAATTGAAAAATCAATTTATGATCGAAATGTCAGTGAAGTTTATTCAAAGTTGATTTCATACTTTTATACTGTAAAATAAAGTTTAATAGTAACTCATACATCAAAAATAGTTGCAGCACAAAGAGTGTCCGATATATTATTCGCAGTTTCATTGCTAAATTTTAGATTTAACAATTCAATCAACATTCTAAGAAAATGTCATTGTCATATTATTAATAATTTTCTTAAAAACACAAACTTTCATTTCAATAATATTATTATTTAGCAAAATATGTGTAACAGCACGTATATTAAATAAAAAGATATTCATAAGAGAAATAATATTAATTCATCCTCATAAAACATTACTTGTAACAATTATAAAATGACTAATTTTATATTCAGGTAAGAGGATAGCTATAGTTTTCATATTTCCCATTGATCTTAGCAATCAAATTCTCCACATGATTAGACATGCACAGTGATGCCAGTAATGCCGACATAAAATCTGATAGAAACAAAATGACAAGCAAACACAAAAACATGTAACTCTTACTACATTAGATATAACAGATGCACAAGTAGAAGCCAGTAAACAGAATCAAACTATATCTGTTAGAGTTGTCAATAAAGAAATTGACCTGTACACAAGAAACTTTGGAAAAATACAAAACCCACCCTACTTCTTCACTGGCTCACCAGGAGAGTTCATGATATATTAAACACTGGACATGTCAGAGCATAAATAAATTATTTCTGTAAATATAAACGTAAACGTTGCACAACTATTTTATAACTGAAGTTAACAACCAGATGTAAGACTAAACAGCTATTGCAGAAAACTATCTTAACATTTATCAACGTAATAAATATTATATGCAAAATAGATATAATTACTATTTTATAATAATAATAATACTACTGAAAAGAGATTTAGGAAATTTCATATACATACGAGCTGAATGTCATTTAAATATGGAGTGGCACTTGGTACAGAACACAGTACTGCGTGGAGTTCAAACAGAATCGGAAGAGCTGTGAGATCACGGAACTGAAAGAACAAAGAAAATTTTATTCTAAATAAGCAAGAATATTTCCTAAAAAAGCCTGATAGAATTTTCAGAATGAAAAAATAATTTACATTGTGCACTTTTTTTGTACCTCACATATTTTCACATTTTGAATAAGTCAGAATTCTTAAGGAAATCAACATCAATGACAACAGAACTGGTTGTCTCAACCAAACACACTTCAATTGATTTACCATTTCCTTTCAGGCACACCAGCATAAATGAAAGAAAGGACAATGCCAGCTGAGAAAAATATGCTTTTCAATATTTCATTACAAAGTGATTTTCTTCAAGTATTAACATTAAGATTGATTAATTGAAATCTTAAATGTCCAGCCAATTTATTAAGGAAACAAAAAACTCTGCATATCTACTGAATTTCAAATCTTAATCTTAGGGTCAAATTACTTTTATCAGAAATTACATTTCTCTTTACACTTTACTTTATCAACCAGAATTTCTATCTATTAATTAACTATATTGTTCCATTGGAATTTTTTAAAAATTGTATGATTGTACATAAAAACCAACCACAAAAATGACTTCCACACATGAAAAATATTATGTTATGGCTGGTGCAACACAAAATAAGAACCAGATTCGTAGAAATTAAGGTTGAAGAAAAGAGATTACATCTAGTAATGAAATGCGGCTTTTATTTTACATATAATACAAGATATTTTAGAACAATAGGGATGAGGTTTAAAACAATATAAGTTAGGAAATGCTAACAAGTTACTAAGCGTGTGAGAGGCCAGAAAGTAGCTGGCTTAATGTGTAACTATACAAAGGAGTGGGAGAAGAAATCCACTGTAGTTAAGATTAAGGTGACGGATGGTAATTCGTCACTAGACAAAGAATTATATTATTTTCTTCTTAAAAATAGTTTGATTAATTCACATATATATATATATATATATATATATATATATATATATATATATATATATATATATATATATATATATATAAAATAAATGAGTTTGGTCAACAATATCAAGGAAAGGGGTCTTTTCTTTTCGAGGACTGTAGGAATTTAGATTCTTTCGGTCAAAGCTTTGTTCTTGAATCAAAAGGACAAGAGTCAACCTCAATAGTCATGGCTGTGGGTTCAGGAGGCAACTGGCTGGTTGGTACAAACTCCTGTTTATATATGTTTTTTGGACCCTCTAGAACCCAGTAGAAGTTTATAGACTTCTAGAAAGTGCCATCCTATTATTACGAAATCTAAAGGGTTTGGTGAATGGGAGCTTTTTGTATGGTAAAAAGGGCATCTAGTGGCTACAGTTTAAGTCATCATTTTAAGTTAGATTTTGTATTTTATAGTATAAGCAACTGTTACGAGGCCCCATTTTGTCCTACTTCTTTAAAGTAGGACAAAATGGGACCTCGTAACAGTTAATTAACATAGAATTATTAACGAATGAAGTATGGCTTTTGTTTATTAATGGCATGTTTTTCAAAGATGTAATCATCCTTTTGTTTTAAAACTAAAAGGTTTTTGAAAGAAAAGAAATTTGCTCATATTTAAAATTAATAAAAAAATAATCACTGGGCTGATTATTTTTTTAACCTTCTTAATAATGTTGTCTATCTGCTTTACTTTTGATGTCATTTTTCTTGCTGATTCTAATCACTATTATGGCAACATTAATAAAATTATAGCAAATTTTTTTTTTTTTTTTTTTACATGCACACACACAAAGTACTCAAGTTGTTAAATTAAGCAATATAATTAATTTCTACTAAAGTTTTTGCTTTAAAAAACATTTTTATATTGACCTTTAATTTTTTTAATTATTCAAAAAAATTTATTGCTTGTTAGTAATGAATTTCTATAGTAATGACAGATAGAGTAACTAAAACTTACTCTCGTAACACTTTATCTGTTTTTATTTTTCCCAGATAAAAATTCTTTCATCTTAATTCAGTTAAGAGCAAAGTTCAATGAATGAAATCTTGATTGCTTTTCTTTTTTCACACATGGCTTGTTAGGATGAATTGCTTCATTACTTTGTGAATAATGAACTAAAAAGTAAATGTCAGTAATATGAAGTCTAAAAGAATGAAAAATGAAAAGAAATCCTTGAATGATATACCTCAGATCCTCTTGACATTATAAGGACAGCTAAGGTTGTGTGAATGATACTGAGAGCTGGTTTGAGAATAGCAAGTACCAGAAACAATTGACTGTTACTCTGGGGAATACCTTGTTGCCATGGTCGTTGGAGCCATTCAGTGAGTTTCTGTAAAATATCAAAACTAAATTCAGTATTAAACAATGAAAAAATAAACACAAATTCCTTTTTAAGAGTTTCTCAAGATAAAAAAAAAAACTTGAGAAACTCTTAACAAGAAATTCACAAGGTTGTGCCAAAATTAGAAATCAAAAATAATCCCAAAATATGGAAGGTGAAGTCAGCTAAGATTTCTCTCCCCAAACACATTATTTAGATTAATTTGCAATTACAGTACAAATAAATCCCTTTGTACTTTTATAATTGTGTTTTATAAGAAAAGAAAAACTTTTCCAATAACATCTGAATGCAGCATAATAGATAGCAGAAATTATTTATAAAATATTTTATCTATAATTAGAATGACCGTATTCATGTTACATGAATAAAGTAACAGGATTCATATATAAACTGAAAGAGAAATGTATTTTTTATTACAAAGATTATACCAGTATATACATTAGAGGCAGTTACAGTTTTGCTAAGAGTACAATTTTGTTTATTAATGGCATGTTTTTCAAAGATGTAATCATCCTTTTGTTTTAAAACTAAAAGGTTTTTGAAAGAAAAGAAATTTGCTCATATTTAAAATTAATAAAAAAATAATCACTGGGCTGATTAATATAATAAATAAGTTTCATAAATATGAAAATAAAACAGTATTACTAAATTATGTTCAATCTAAAACATCAATTTTAATGAAAAAAATTTCAATAATTTTTGACTATCAAATTTTTTTTCTTTAAAAAAAGGAAAAAACATTTTACATTTGGCATTCAAAAGATAAGCAGGAAAGAATAATGAAACAGATAAAAATAGAATTTTTATTTTAAATAGTATGAGGTAGAATCAATAAGTCTGTAGCTTAGAGTTATTAGTTGAACTTTGATCTGAAATATTAATGTTGCATTAACAAGGAAAAAGATTATGAAGAAAAATAAATTCATTTGTTAGATGCTTTTTTTTTCATCACCAGGCATCAAATAAGTAATAATGAAGAGAAAATGTGATGACTTTACCTGAAGAAAGCTGGTAAATAATGGGAAACAATCTGCACTTAACAATTCAATAACGACATATTTGTATTTCAATTCAATTGGTTTTTCTGTAAACAAAACAGATTCATTAATATTCATTTATTGATTTTACCAAAAGGAGAATGTGCAACTCATAGTTAAAAGTAGTTCAGAACAAAACAAACATTGAATATCATTTAATGGTAATTATCAATAAATATATACTTTTTATTTATCTTTATCAAGTTTTATAAATATATATATATATATATATAAGTAAACTGAATTAAAAAAATACTTGAAAGAAAAAATTGCACTGAAATACATAAAATAAACATTGAAGTAAGATTGCATTTAAGTTCCAAGAGATGCATTAAACAGAAAATGCAGTAAACAGATAATATCAATTATTAAAAAGTTAATAGAGCTTTTTTTTTTCAAATAAAATAAAGAAGGTGCAAATTGTAACGTTATCTTTTAGCAAATAAGAAAATTGTAGTAACAATAAGTAGTTAAAATTTATAACATTTTCTTCTGGGGGTCTCATCACTAAAGAAATTCAGGTTTTAGGTTTTTTAAAAACAATGATGAAACAAAATATTGCTGTAGCAATTTTATCATAGATGATTGATAAATAGCATTATAGAATTGCTAGAGATATTACCTTCAAATTCACATTGAATTTTAAACAAAACTGCTTATTTCCTAAAATGTCAACTTATAGCTAATACGCAGACACATTTAATGTCCATAAGAACATTTCAATTCTTATAAAGAAAATAAACAAATATATAGATCATGTGATTATTTATTTATAGTTGTTTGTAAAAAAGTTATCAGCTCTGACAATTCAAACTAATCAAATATATCTAATGTTAATTCAACGTTTCACAAGCCAAAAACATTTCCTCGAAAACCTGAGATGGAACACACTATTCAGAGTCAATAACTGCTGTAAAGTCATATATTGTCATGGTCAGTAATCAAATGGGTTGTCACACAAATTGAATATGGACAGCCTTTCCCTATTCTTGCCTAGGGGAGAGCAAGGAGATTTATAGCTGCTACACTTCACATTATTTAAAATGGACTATGACTACAATAACGAACATATATGAAAACAAACAGATTGGTAAAGGATCCAAATAAATCAAGAAAATGATAAAGATCCATAGCAAAATGCCTTTTGCAAAATTTTATCAAACAATCCTAGTAAGAAACAAAATATATCACTTACCTTGTGTATATTTGCAATCAGGAGGGACTGCCAACCAATTAAGAATACGCATTACTGTAATGAGGCCTCTAGGCAATTTAAGGATGTCATCAGCATACATTTTCAGCTGTAATATGAGAGGTTGCAAACTTTCATGTGAAAAAATGGGTACCTTCTTGGTTGGATTTAGCCACTCTTGTAGTTCTTGAAGCTTGGATGTAGATTCTAGAGAATAGAAGAAAGGGAATTATGAAGAAGGACTATAAATATAAATAAAAATGAATAAACAAAAGGATACATGCACACACTTTGAAGAAAATAAACAGAAAAACAAAAAGACAAAGCAAAAAAAAAAAGGCTAGGTACAAGATTGGTGACTAAACAAGAAGGTAAGACAGAAAATGTTATATTGAGTAAGTTCCCAGCATCAGAATACTAGTTCATACTAAACTCATTCTTAACTAGAAACATTTCTCTTTCTATAAAGGAAGAAATTACACCAGGAAAAAATATACAACTATAAAATGTATAGTTCATTACTTATAACCTATCTCTAAATGCTCTAAGATTCAATTTTGCAGTTTGAAAACACTTTCAATAAAGTTTCTAAAGATGACATTAAATTATAAATTTTACCTCTAGCATTAAATGCCAACAAGCAGAAGGAAACATTTTAAACATGTGATTGTATACTTGAGAGATGGAAATTTATTCACATTAATAGTAAAAATCTGAAAACATATTTTTTAAAAAGTAGTGCTCATACTTAGGAAATGAATTACATTTTCATATATACAGGACCAGATATTAAAAATAATTGAAAATTAAATGCTAGAAATTAAAAAAATGCATTATTGTGCCAATAAGGGAGAAAGAGCAACAGAATTACTGACTTATTTCAACCTTTAGAAGCAGTCAAAGTAAAAATGATTTTTTTTAGTTAAAAAGAAAATGTAAATAAAAACATTTTCCTATCTCTAATTTTGAAAAAATCAAAATCAAATATTTTTAAAACTTTCTTTACCTTTTTTATTTTTTAAGAATATTAACCAACAAGTTGGCAAAACCATTATGACAGTATGAAATTAGCTCCAAGAACAAATTGCAAGCAAAAGTAGATCAACAAAATTCACCTGAAGTTGTTGAAACACAAAACAGGCAATAAAAATGATTTTTGAAATACTTTAAATATATATTTTAAACTTGTTGAAAATTAAAGACAGAAAAATGTAGAAATATTTTTATTTACTTCTTATTTGGTAGTTTAATATGAGGCGTTTATATTGCTGTCCACCTTCTAAGCTTTGCTTAAATCTTGTCTTGCGTTTTAAAGATATGCTAGGCAGATTATGTTTTAGAGTTATGTCCCTTTACATTGCTTTTCATAAGTTGAGACTCGTTCTTTTTCATTCCACTTTTAGATACCATAGACTATCACGACTCACTAAAAACTCATTTTCATAACTTGTTCCTATATGTTAGTCATTTTCACACTGAGCCAACTAATCAGATTCGAAAAATAATTTTGCTTATATATTTTCCAGATTATGAAATCATTCAGTAAAGAAAAGTTAAAGTATTTGGCTATAGTCACATCACATTAGCATGCCATCAATTACTATAAGAAATTTAAAATGAGATCCTACATATTCTCTTACAAATCTCATATTGATTATCTGTTGATGTTTCTACAAATTATTTTAGTATTCTAAATATTTATGGAAATTTCAGATCAAGAACTAGTTAGCAACAACAGAGAAATTAATATGATGAAAGCAAAACATTTTCATCAGCACTTCTGTAGTATCGATGTATTTCACCTATCAAGTACATAGAAAAATATGTTTTAAAAATTTAATCATAAACCTTCCTGTGTGTGTGTGTGTGTGTGTGTGCATGATCCTCAGATAAAAAGAAAAAAAATGCTAGGACAGGGTACTTACGGTCTGGAGTGGGCGGGTTCATCAAGCACTTACCATCTTCACTGATGGCGAGAAGTTGAGATGCGAACCTTTGAAGCATTTCCATGTTTTCCGATTGACGAATTAACAATAGAAGAAGCTCTGTCACATAACCAGCACATACAGATTTTTTTAAACGAGTGTCTTTGATATCATCACCTAGATGAAGAATATAAATCAAACATCATACTCTATAAACAGTTGTTTGTTTTAAATGATTTCCTTAACTAACTTTTATTATTGCTCTCAAATTATCACAAGTCAGTCAGAAGCAACATCCCCACAAATAGTATTCAATGGAATACTTGAAACTTGCTAAAACTGTCACTCGAATTATCTTTCCTCAATATTTTGATGCTCTATATTTTTTTTTATTTAATCTTTATTTGAATATTTAACAATCATAAATTAGTTTGTGGAGATGATACATTTCAATATTATCTGAAAGATTTTCTATTTACAAATGAAACTTAAATAAAATACAAGATACAAACATTAAAAGTAAATTTGTTTTACTGAAATAACTAGAGGGCTTCTGACAACCAGTAACCAACCAGAAGACACCATTCAACATAGATTTTATAATATTGGCAGTTATTTAAATATTTTAGCAAACAAAATTTTCTTTCTCAAAGACAATACCAATACAAAAATAATGGCATAAAATGAAGATCTTAATCATGAAAGAATTTCTTCACACCATTTTAATGCATTACTTCAGAATTTAATAATAAAATTGATACTAACCTACCAATTTTAACAATATTTTCAGGATATATTTGTATGAGTCTCAGCTTATAATAGTTTTTATTAGAAATATTAACAATAACTTATTTGATAGCATGAGATTTTATGCAAATCTAAGTTTGTTCATCATTTTGTAAATAAATACATATAAGAGTATAATTATTAATATTTTTTAATTTCAGATATATAAAAATTACTTTTGGGCATAGGAAAGATATAGCCTCAAAAGAGAAATAAGGCCTGGTCTATATCTCCTGTTATAGTTTGCATAATAAAAACCTGATACACCAAAATAAGTTATTTTTAAGAAGAATAAATATTATAAATGTTAATCTCACATACTATATTGATCATAGAAATCCATCCTGAAAATTTGAGTAACATTTATTGATTAATTTTCTCATCATTAGTTTTTTTTGCACTAATATTCAGAACTAAAATGATTAATTGGCTACTTATTTTAGTGCATCATTTTACTTACAGTTACTGCCACATGATGCAAATCAGTGCATTATTTAAATCAGCCATAAATCAAGTGTTTTTATAGCCATTTATTTTATTGCCAACTAAGACTGTTTTTATATTTTTGTAACCTTTCAACAATTAAAGATAACGTTAATAAAAATATTTGACTTTGTTTTATTGTAGATAAAAATGGCAGCAAATTTTTATCAACTGAATTATTCAATGTCAACTTCAGATTAACATTTGCCAATAAAAAAGAAACATGTGCTAGAGCTGAATGGAAACATGGTTTGTTGGGCAGAAAGAAACAGCAAGACAGGCTGAAGAAAGCAATAAATTTGTTTCAAGCTTTTGATGCTCTCAACCCACTTTTATAAGGTTTGAAAAACTCATCTAAGTAACACATTAAACAATTTGTTGTTTTAGTAGAAATCATCAAAACTGTGAAAACACCCAATGTAATTTTAAAATGAATCCATATTCATTGATGACATTTCTGTTATTCTCATAGAAAAATAAAAGTATAATCAAATAGATTTCAGTTTTATTCTCAATTTAATTTTCTAATCTTCCTCATAATTTCTGTAATATACTTCATTAATGGGAATCATTCCCTATAATGTAGATGTTTTATAGCCAACTAGATGCAATATTTTACAAGACACCTGACCCCTCACCCCAGAGAAAGTAAATAAAAAATCTGACCTGTTGATTCAACAAAAGGAAGGAGAACCTTGAGATTTTGGTCAAGTCCAAGCACATTCACAACAGATTCTCGTCCCAGTGTGTTGACTGTCATTGAATACATGCTATGCAAAAGGCCAAGTGGCTCAGCATCATCAATGTCTTTGTCTAAGGAAGCTGAGTAAAATAAAAGAAGAAAAAGGAGGGAGAAAAAAAAATAAAATGAATGTCACTGACTTCTTATATAAATCAACTTTGAGGAGTTTGTAGTTTTAAAATTACCTAACTAAATAGAATTTCTTGATGAAAAAGTGATTAACTAAAGCAAATTCTCTTATTTTCTAAATGTCTGTATGAGGTTTCCAGAAATATATTCTTGGATATTAGCATTATTAATGAAAAGAAAACAAAAGCTACCTTTGGTTTTTAATTTCAATTTACTTGAAACACTGATATTGACTATTGCTTATGGAATGAATTCCACAAAACTAATTTTGTATATGCAAAAGGCTGATATGATAAAATTGAGAACAGATTTTGTTTACTTTAATAAAAAGAAATATAGCAGCAGAATTTTATTTTTTATTCAATCATTTTAAATGGATAGTTTTTTTTAACAATTTTGTTTATGAAAATTACATAAGCTGTCCTATAATCACAACTAAGACAAAAGTAATTAAACTAATTACCAACAGTCAACCAAACAAAAGAAGAAAGAGGAATTAAAAAAACTAATATTTATGCTTTCATAATATACAGTTTGATTTGAATATTTGTTTACTGTAAAATGCTCTGGTTACATAAACAATTTATAAAGAATTCATTTTTTCCTGTTCCAATTAATCTTGCTTATTATTCTGTCAATGGGACTCACATAATTGTCTTTAAGAATTTTGTAAAAAAAAAACCCCAAAAAAACATGATTTCTATGTTTGAAATATTGATTTATTTTTCTAAAACTTGCAAAATAAACAAAATTGGCAATAGCGGATCAATTTTTAATATTGTAATCATCCAAAATTATTCCAGTAAATGTGATTTTAAGACAATAATATATATCTTTGAAAATAAAAAGGATTTAGATAATATAAACATGTAGAATCAAAAGGCAGTTATGTTTAATTAAGAGACAGTTACTTGATGAAATTAACTTTATTTCAATATCAAAAAATAAAGCTGATTATCCAAATTTATATTCTTTAGAATCACCTTTAGCATTTCATTAAGAGTCACAAGTCATCATTTCATATTTATTTCTCTTTATTAACAAATAATCAAGCAGAAAACTAAAATTGTTGTTTTAATATTTCTATCCTTATTTTTTTTTTTACTTCAGAAATCAAAACTGACCTTTTCTGTGGTAATCAGCCAGTTGGTCAACATACTGTAAAGTCTGCAGATGATATGTAAGCTGTAATCCCAACAGCTGAGCAGGATTATCTTCACTGTTGTCTTCTCTGTTATAATCCTAAAAATTAAAAACAAATAAAAACCCAAATAAATTATCCACAAAAAGGTGTAAATCATTAACCATTTTACAAATGCACAAGTTGCTCCAATAGTAACGCTTTCTATTCCCACAGAAACAACAATAGTTACAGGGTGTACAACAACTCCATTGAATCAGCCACATACTCTGTTACAAAACACACAATGTTTCCATGTGATCACCACCATCAGCCATGCATTTTCAGGGCACTCTTCATTTGTGGGTTGCTAGTTGTACAGATGTGTGCCCAGAACAGCGGTTGTCATATACATTGTTGTTGTCACTGCTGAAGTGAATTACCTACCATCGGTGCTCACATCTCTTGTTTGATTTCCATATACATATAAAAATGAATATCAATAGGTGCAATTTTCTCCTCATGAAAGAATTATATAGCACAGCTGTTTCATGTCAGATGCTATTTTGTCTAATTGCTTTCTGTAACAATGCAAAATAATTATGGGTTACAGACAAGAAACTTCAACCTCTACTGCCATACCACCAACATCTACCTCTGATATTTTGGACCAACATAATAAAATCAAATGCATTACTTTTGGAATGACCCTTGTATATAAAATATAATGAAGCATAGTTTCATAAAATACAATTATCAGTAACTGTTTCACTTGTGTTATCACATTCACAATGTATACCATCTTTTTAAATATATATACGCACCCCCATTTGAGTAAGGACTCGCAAGATTCCATTAGTTGTGTCCGGTCTGGCACAAAGAAATAAAAGTCCTCTTTGAGTGTCCAGCAACTGATGAAAAAAATCTCGAATAGCAACAAATAGTCCAAGATGATTTACTGTGGCAGGGGATGACAGTAGGACAAAAAGACATTCAAGTAGTTGACTGAAAAAAGAAAACAATGGTGACATCTAAAAGAATTCTTTCATAGTAGAATTTTGCATCATTAAATTGGATCATACATATATACTCAAGGTGAACTACAAATCAGGAAATTAGTCTCTACCATAAAAACAGTGCATTACTATTATTTTTAGTTTAGGACACTTAAAATTATATTATATTTAGATCTACCATCAAAATAAGTTAAAGTAGTCTAATTTCTAAGGAAAACAAAGAAAATCTTATTCATAAAATAATTTTATCTATTTTTATAAGATTTTCATCTATATTAATGCATAATTTCATACATTCTGTTAAGTGTAAAAATTCTACACATTTAACAGTTAACAAAAAAATTTGCTACATCCATATAAATATGTGCCTATATATGAATAAATTACCATCACTTACCATGAGTAGCACATTGCATAGAGATTTGGGTAAATATCATGAGGGTGTTGGCGAATTTCAAATATAAGATTGCCAGGTAGTGATCGTCTAGGCTGGGCCTGAAGTTAGTAAAATTAGATGGTTCAAATAACATTTAAAGCAATAGAAAAGTATATATATATATATATATAGATTGCCTAAAAATACAATTAATACATAGACTTTTTTTTAATTAAATGCCATGTCCTTTTAGGATGTAGAAAATCATAATCATGGCTTTCTGCAGATTATACTTCTTTATTATCTATGAAATGCCATGTCATCTTGGGAAAAGATAATGGCGCAGAGTTTCCATATTGCCTTTGTATGATATTGAATTCAAAATATTCCTTCTCAACAGCTTCAAGAGTCCAATATACACTGCTATTTAACCAATAGCTGGGGAAGAAGAAATGGTTTCATGCCTTAAACCCATTTGAACCTGGTTTGTTAATTCCACTTTCTCTGTTAATATTCATTACCTGCACATCCATTACAGTAAAATATAAATTATGGCAATCCAAGGCTAACTTTCAAGTAACACTGTTTTCAGAGTTTGTTCTGTTTTTATTTGTTTATATAAAAGTTCTTACTTAGTAGAGAAATTGTTTTGTATAGTTCCCCTTTAATATATAATTTACAGAACAAAAGGTACGCTTGACTTGTGTAACTTTTGTGATCAATCCACTAACATTAGCTTAATCTGACAAAAATTTGTTCCCTGATACAGGATCATCAACAAGAATATTGAAGTTTTGCCATTCAATATTATTCCTCTTTTCAACTGACCAACTATTGAAGCCATTTTAAAAATAACTAAATTTTTTAGAAAAGACATACTTCCCAAAATGATTATTTCAATGAGCAAGATCAGAAGATAAGTAAAAGATAAAACTAGAAACAAAGTATTTACAATTAGAAACGGAGCCCTGGTCACAACTTTCGTTATTTCATCTAGATAGGTGATAAGTAAGTCGGCATTAGCATCACTAATGTTGTTCACATTTGGCACAATCGGATCAACTTCATTTTCATCAGTAGCACCTCCATTGACACTATCTTCATTTTCCATCTTTACATCATTTTCTTCAAGGCAAGCTATGTTATCAATCAATCTGGAAAGAAAAAAGGATTTTCAGTTTGTTAAATATTCAAAACCATTTTATATATCAAATTATTTGAAAGAAATTAGTATGTAACCAGCTCCAAGGAATTTTAAGCAAACTCCAAGACAAATATCTTGGTTAAGATTCTTTGAATATGGTAAACTAGAAATTTATGAATTATTCTGCTTAATTTGTAAATTAAAGCATATCTGAGTAACAGAGGTGGAGGCTGCTGCAACATGTATGCCTTTGGGATAATAGTTAAGTTGTAAATAGGAATTTCTTAGCAGTAATTTATAGTTTATATCATGAAAAAATCAAAGCAGAAAATGATCAGCATTTTCAGTATTTTTTTTTAATCTTCAAATGAAGTTTTACGTATGACTGATGAACAAGAGGAAATTTTATGGCAATATACAAGTTAAAATAAAATTTATGAAGTGATGAATACAAAACCTGTCTATAATTTGAAATAATTAAACACTTTTTGGTTTTGGATGAAGACATGTTCCATGTGATACACTGGAATTGTTAATTTTAGAAAGATAATCATGGCCAACTCTGAAAAGTTTTTTTCTTCTAACCATTCACTTATTACATTTACATCAGTCATTTAAATACATTATACATCTTCCAGCAGATAAGAAATTAATTCAAATCTTTTTTTTCTTTCTTTCTTGGGGGTGGGAATTTTGAACATGTCTCTTGTAAGACAGTTTTAAAACAAAAAATAAGTATTTTAAATTATTTACTTAGAAACTATTTTATTGCCTTAAAAGTAAAAGATGTAGATGATAGTTTGGTAACAAAAAAAAAAAAACTTACTGTTCAACAGTTAGATAGAAGTTACAAAGAACTTCAAATGTGTGAATCTTTCTTAATAATGCAGTTCCTGCTACAGCAACACGTACAATCTAAAATTTAAGTAAAAAGACACCAGAATTTGGTAAGCTTAGACAATTTTTTTTAATAGTTTTGACACAATTCATATCAATAATTCAAAAGTAGTAACTACATTTTTGTTAGTTTTACCAGTTTCAATAAATATCAATTAAAACTTTATAACAGAAAATATTAAAATATATAGAATTCTACCACCAAACAATACTAAACATATTTTAAAATTATTTCACTTCAAGCAAGGCAATAAAGCCCCAAAGATGCAAGGGCTACTGAGAGTGAAAGAAATTGAGAAAACATTATTGAGTAGAAAGAACAATAAATGAACGGGATTCAAAAAAGCTGAAAATGGTGACTGATTTTGCATTTAAAGTTTTGAAGATTGTAGTTGAAAGCAATTAACTAGAAGAGAGTTCCACAAGAGGGAGAGAAGAAACTATAAGCATAGAACTTACAGTTGCATCTAGCAATTTATGCAGTAAAATGAGACTTAACTGCCAACCTAGTACTACACAAATTTGTGAAGTTGAGGTACCAAAGAAGAAAGCTTGTCAGAACAACCAGCACAGACAAGACAATTACAGTAGTGGGATAGTTACTAAAGCTGATATGCCAGGTCAGAACCAATAACATTGCAGATTCTTCTTTGGATTTTATCAAGAGTTTCTAGATACATAGAAGCACCAGACCAAATGTGGCAATAATATTCAATGCATGAACAAATGATAGACTTATAAAACTGCTAGATTCTGGAAAGAAAAATTGTCTAGCACAACATAATAAATCAATTTTCCTAGCAGCAGACTTAGCAATTGACTCAATATAACTTGATGCCAAAAAGTTCACTCCAGTGCTCATAAGCAGTTTGGCATCACAACCAAAAATTTAGTAAAACATTTACCCCCCCCCCCAAAAAAACCTATTATTCTCTTCAAATGTAAGTAATATAATTTAACTTTGTGTATTCAAAACCTGCTAGATGACTCATGATCCTAATGTAAGTTTTCTTTAATAGACAGACACAGGCTTAACAAGTCTTCTGCTTCTGGTGAATAATAAATAAATGAAGGAAGTACCTCTCGTTTCATCATAATTTGAACCAATCTTTGATAACAACTGTACTCTTCTATTTCAGACTTTACAGTGTCAACATTGTCCTCAGTTTCATCCATCATATCTTCAGCATCATCGTTGTCTTTCAGATAATCATTATCCCCCTCGGAATCATTCTTTACTTCACCATTTTTGTCTGGTTTGCAAGTTTGTCTCTGGGTTGGGTTTTTGGATGGATGGGTGGCTGTAAACCAGAGAAGACCTTCCTGCAGCCGTGTTGTCTGATCAAGAGCATGAAGTATCTGTAGTTTCAGGGACATTGACATATTTTTGGAAGTGTAAAGGTCAAGTAATCGGTGTTGGACATTGTTTTCCTGAAATATTAAAAGAAATCTTAAATCATTTGTGATCTTTTTAATACCAAACAACAAAAATACAATGATCAACATCAACCAAATTTTGAGATTAATATTTTGTGATTTGAATATAAATTATTGCAATGTTGATTCTACATACACAACACACTGAAAACAAAACAAGTTACCCTTATTAGGGGGGAGAGATTTCCCTTCATAAATGTTGGTGATACTTGTTTGCAACAAATATGGCAGTCACTGATTAATCAAATTGCCCATGCATTTTACTGGTAACATCTACATTTGAATGGTAATTGACATTGTTCAGCAAATAAAGGCATTTACCTGTATAGATGAAATCTGTCTTCATGAGTTTAACAAGTTTCTTAATAAAACATGAGTGAGAGAGACAGTCAATGAGTGTGCCTCTGTGTATTTGAATACAAATGGTTAAAAACCACAATTATTTTGCAACCAACTAAATAGAAATAGTTTTCTCCAAATAATAAAAGTATCATTTTACATTACATAACATAGGACATATTAAATATAAGAATAATTGTCAGTAACTTATGAAACCTAATATTACAGTTCAAGTACATTCTATCATTATAAAAAAATATTTGATCAGGGATAACATAATAAATAACATGAAAATAAAGCTAATAAATTATAAATTCATATAGCTAAGCAATTTACACATATATTTATAGCCATGTTTTTTTGGTTGAGGCAGGACAGGGATTAACTTGCACAAAGCAAGGTGGGTCCTGCCTGATTTGTCATAACAATTTGAGTCAAGGCTTTACAAAGCTGGATATTCTTTCTGATGTCCAACTCACTCATAGAAGTCTAAGTACACCAAGTGTTTTTATCGAGACACTGTTCCTAGGAAGGTTGCCATTCAAGACTTGAGATCATATATATTTTTAAAGAAAAACAGACCACTTTAAGGCTCCATTGTAATAGTTTATTTCACCAGAGACTTTTAACGTTCCCTGGATCTTCAGACATCACTTTCAAAAGGTGAAACGAAAAATGAAATTAATTTACACTTTTGACGGGCAGTATTAGTTAAAATAGAAGGTAGCGAGGAATGGTGTGAGAGACATGGTTGAGTTTAGAGAGGGAAGGGAGAATTTTAAAATTTATTTTTATATTTCTTTATAATACTTAATATTGAGGAAGGAGGGGGTAAGGATCAGACATTGACCTATTTAATCAGTCAACTCAACGGAAATGATATGTGTAAGGGGAGGAGAAAAAAGGGAAAAAGAAAAGAGAAAAAAGGGGGAAGTAAAGAGAAAGAGATGTACTTAGGGTTTTCAGAGGAAGAAGAGGCATGGTATAGCTTTAGCAATTTAGATAAAAACAGATTTTAATGTTTGATAGTAATTTAAATGTTTAAAAAGCTCCACGAAGAAATTAATTTAATGCTTGTTAGCAGTTTAAATATTCAACTTCTCTACAAATAAATTAGGGATTTAATATGAGTTGAATACTATATTAATAAACGACAATAATAAAAAATATATAAAAGTTTACTAACAGTAATATTTTAATATTGTGAAATACTGTTTAAGTAACATCTTTATCAGTTTGAGTCAAATTCATGAATGTAATTTGTAGCTATTTTTAGATGGGTAATATTTCTTACTTAAAGTTTAGGTTTCAAATCGAGGAGGAGTAAGATTTGAAGGTAATAGTAAAATAATTTTGTTTTTTCCTACATATACCACATACATATTTATGCAAGAATCGCATATACATACGTTCATGTACATGTGCAATTACACACATAAGCACACATACATGTATCGATATACACCGGCATATATGCATATTCATATACAAATACTTACACATATATTTACAAATTTCCACACACATTCATATTTATACCTATTTATATTTTTTCCTTAAATTTTACATTTAACACTAGGTGTTGAATTAAATGTTTAAATTTCAAAAACACTTAATTCACCACCTAATGTTAAATGTAAAATTACTATCAAACGTTAAAATCTGTTTTTATCTAAATTGCTAAAGCTATACCACCCCTCTTCTTCCTCTGAAAACCCTAAGTACATCTCTTTTCTCTTTACTTCCCCCCCTTTTCCCCCCTTTTTCTCCTCCCCTTACACATATCATTTCCGTTGAGTTGACCGATTAAATAGGTCAATGTCTGATCCTTACCCCGTCCTTCCTCAATATTAAGTATTATAAAGAAATATAATAATAAATTTTAAAATTCTCCCTTCCCTCTTTAAACTCGACCATGTCTCTCACTACCTTCTATGTTAACTTATATAAGCTTAATACTGCCCGTCAAAAGTGTAAATTTTAATTTCATTTTTCGTTTCACCTTTTGAAAGTGATGCCTGAAGATCCAAGGAAAATTAAAAGTCTCTGGTGTAATAAACTATTACAATGGAGCCTTAAAGTGGTCTGTTTTTCTTTAAATTATTAGCTTTGAATTAACATTGAACTCTCAGGAGTTCATCCTCCTTGGGATTATCCATACAGATTACCAAGATTTTTGTTACTTATGCACAGACATATATACATGTTGGCCATTAGCTCCTATAAGAAGATAATCCACAAGAAAAAAAAATTGATGCAGCTATTCTGAGAAGCACTTCTTGCCTTTATTTTTAAGGGTGATAATTCTATTTTGTAATATGGTTTTCAAAAATTGATTTTCTTGATATAAGCAGCCTGCAGCAATTCATTTACAAGTTTACTTACCACAACCATGCTTGCCACTTGGCTATCACAGGAACACAGTGCACCAGCAAGACGGATACCCATCTTTAAATGTCTCACTTTGAAAGCTGTCTCTGGTTGGGCAATGCCTTTCTTCAAATTTAAACCTTCTAAGCACCATTCGACTAAAGTCTTCAGGACATCTGCAATGAACATAGCAATGTTAATGGAAGTAGTTTTGTGTTACGTTTTTTTTAAAGATTTAAATACCCCAAAATGGAAGTACAGTACTTTAATGCATCCTCCTCAATATCAAGCCATCCTTGTAAAAATATAATTTGACCAAATGACTAACCATCAGATTCTTTTTTAAAGGGCTTCTTGATAACGTCATACCCCCCACCACCCCTGCATGTATCATATCATTCATATTATTCTTGTTCTACACTACTCAGTATAATGAAAGAGAAAGTTATTTGATAACAAAAGCTTAACACTTTCACTGTTGCATTATTTTAGCATTGTGGCCTGGCTGTGCTGACCCATTTAGGGAAAAATAGGAAATTGACATTTACCGGAAATAAATCATGTCAACAATGATTTCTTATGGGCACTGCCATTTTGGTTTTGCTTGAATACTCTGCAGTAAAGGACTAAGGTAAATGACACACACAATATAATAAAAAAATGTCACAAAAAAAGTTGTATTGTATATCACTATATGTCTATGCTGGTTTAGAAAAAGCACCAAGTGTTACTTAATTTATAACTCAAACACTAGGCACTGACATTTCACTGCGTCTGTAAAAAATATACAGAAGCTGATAGCAGGCAATGAATGTCTTGTTAAGATGTATATGTATAGAGGAAAAAATGTGAAAAAAGCAAAGAAAGAAATAAGCTCAAACACAGCTCTACAAATTTAAATAAATTTTATTGTTGAGTATTTGCTTTCTTTCGAGTTGCAATTAACAAATTACAAAGATCCTCGCAAAACAAAGTCCCATAAAAATATCAAAATATCTTGTTTATGTTTTTACAACACAACAGAAATAATTGTGTTAATATGATAGAAAAAAAAGAATGAGAAAGTATTTACATTTTTTTATGAATGTATGTAATTTTCCAGCAGTCAGCAAATGAGAGCTGTGCTAATATTTTTATTGACATAATCCCATTCATATGTTTTTAGTTGTTGCTTACTTAAAAATCGCAACGTTATTGCAAGAAGTTGCCCAGTAAAATGTGTGAAAGCATGATTAGTCAGTTTGTGCACAAAAAAAAACAACCACCATCCTGGTCAAAAGTTTACTGAAAACTGACTTAATGCAACAAATATTTATTGAAAAAATATAGGCTTGCGGAAGCTAAAAGTTAGATTTACTGAACTAAGTTTATTGGTTAATAAATATTTTTACCAATTTTTAAATATCTATTTTTAGGAGGGAAAAATATTGTTGATCATTTTCTGGAATGATCTCTCAAATTTCGTAGCAGACAACAAACATGGTTGTCTGATTTTTCAACGGTCTTCAAGAGTATTTGAGATAACATCGCGAATGTGGAAATTCAAATTGGAGCCTACTTTTTGCACAAAAAATGTGTCAATTTCTGTGTGAGCCAATATTGGTACAGAATTGAGATTTTTAGTGATATTACTTAAATCTATTGAATTTTTTTACAATTTATAATGAAGTCCCACATATGTCCAGCCACACCAGTATAAATGTTAAACATTTGACAAAGATAAACTATTTGAAATGAATGCATTCACATTACCTTTTCTCTCATCTTTATAGAGAAAGTAGGAAAGACCTTTGTCCAAGAGAGAAGGCACTGTCTCCATAGCTTCAACCCATCTGAAAATAGAATCAACAATAAGTTCATGAAATAAAAACATTAGGTTAGCTTTAAAAAAAAAAAAAATATTTGAAAGATTCTTAAAATTATTATTGTATAACTAAAGGCACTGATATTCAAAAAGTTAAAACGATTATTTGGTTACTTATTTCAGTAAATCATTTTACTTACAATTATTGTCACATGATACAAACAATAACCAGTGCATTATTTAAACAAATTAGCCATAAATAATCAACTTTTTATAGCTATTATTAGTACCAACTCAAACTGTTTTACATTTAGGTAAGTAGCAAAGTAATCGTTGCAAGGAATGCAGTTAATCAAAATAAGTGCTGTGGAATTTGTTGCCTTAATTAAATGATATTATTTTAATTCAGTACAAGGCAATGCAATAAGATTTATTTACAAAAGATAAAACACGATAATCAAGTTTTTTATTATTGTTGTTAAAAAGGCATTTGTTAGTCCACTTCATATGAAGAAATATTTGTGTGTGTGTGTGTATATATATATATATATATATTTTGGATTGGTGCATAATTATTAGGTGCTTTTGTAGGCGAGTTATTTGTTAATAAAAATTGCTGTTTTGTTTCCTTTTTTTAATAAAAATATTATTTTCAGGTTATAAAAATGCGTGTCAATAATCATACACTCTGGAATAATCATTTAAAAATGTTATTGTTGAATTGTTATGTTTCTTTTTCATAATAAATATTGTTTAAAAATGCCTGATAATTATGCACCAACTATATATATATATATATATATATATATATATATATCATGAGGTTATTGAATTTAATCACTTTTTCCTGTGTTCCTTAGTTGAGAAAACTTCAATATGATCAAGTAGAGTCTTTGCTTCAGCGGGCATTTCATTGGACGCAGAGTCAGCTTGCAACAATTTAGCTTTTTCACACTCGAATGGTGTTAAAGAAGGATCCATAAAATGCTGGAAAAAAATTACAGCAGAAGTCAATTTTATATATGTGGGGATACTGAAAAGTTATTGACCCCACCCACTTACAAAAAAAAAAATATCAGTATTCTGATTATTTACATTCAGACTAATGTCCTCATCTTTGTTGTTATCACATTTCAACTGTTGTCAAATCCAGGTAACCATCAGGAAATTTTTTACTTGTTCTCTTTCCACTAATTCTGAGTCTACTACTTGACCCAAGGATTGAACTTGCAATTACTATGCCACTAAATTCACAAACCAAAGTTTTAAATTTACTAGGCTATTGTCCCTTTCATTACTACCTAATATCTGTTTGCCTTTTATTATATTTGCCAATAATCTTTGTATCATTTATTCTATTTGCATTTAATAAGATTGATTTCCTGTCAGGGTGAGTTGAAGATGATGTGAATTAACTTGGAGCCTTAAAACTAGTGCATTCATTAACTTCCCTACTCTTATAGCCTTGCTGTACAGTTTGGCTCCCACTGTGGCCTTTCTTTTCTTTTTTAATAGATCACATATGGTATTGATATTAATACTAACCCTCTTGAGTAGGGTTATCATAGCATATGCATTGATTCCTTCAGGACTCTGATTCTGTAGTGTTCTTTAATATTTTTACTTTGTTCCATAGGGGTTGGTGAGCACCCTTTTCTCTTTATGCATGATAAACCATAGTTGATCTCATTGTCTCAGCCCTAATTAAAGCTGCAGCAGCAAAGAAGGAAATAAGGACATTAGGTTTAAGGCCCCAAGTTCAGAGATTGTCCCACTGGACAGAGGATTAAAGTATTGGTTCTTGAATTTGTTGGTAGAACAACAAGTTTAATCTCTAGACTAAGTAGTACAAACACAGGCTCAGTGGAAACAAGACAAGTTATCCCTAAATATAGGTGGAGAAACAAAAACAATCTATTCTAATAGGGACCAGTCCAAAATTACCTAAAGTAGTACTGGAGGGTACAAGCTGAAAGATTGTGATAACAACAATAAAGTTGAGGACATTAGTCCAACTGTAAATAACAATAACTCCCCATCCTAGAAATTCAGACAGTATTCTGATGTTTGGTCACTGAAATACAAATTTTGAGTTGAACCAACAATCTTTCAGCATCCTCTTGTGTGTGCACATATATATATATGTGCCACACATACACATAATTATAATGCAGTAATAGCTTATGAATGGATTTTGCATGTATTCACTTAAATATTGGATTTCTTGACCTAAGAAGGTCAAGAAATCCAATATTTTTAAAAAATCATACTTGATATTTTTATCCTGAATTTAACATTCAATTCAATGTTATTTTAGAAATTTGCTTAAATATTAATTTTTATATTTTATGCTAATATTATTAGGTTGCCCAGAAAGTTCATGTTGATTTTTAGTCGTTCATGTTCATCACATCAAATTTATCAACAGATATAATACTTACATTTCTGATTAGAGCACAAGAGAACTATCTCTTGAGAAAGAAAGTTTAAAATTACTTAATTCATGTCAATTTTGTATCCCTATAAAACTGGAAGATTATAAACAGCATTTTAGACACTTAATGCTTTTTTTTTTTACTGTAAATGCAAAAATGCCTTGCAAGCAACAGAAAAATATATGCTGTGTATGGTGAAGGTGGTTTAGCCGACAGAATTGTACGGAAGTGATTTGCTAAGTTTAGAGTTGATGATTGTAGCCTTATTGATGAAGAATTCTTGGGCAGACCCCCTCCCTACAAATGATGACCAAATGAAGGCATTGATTGAGAATAACCTGCATTACACAATGTGGAAATTTACAGAAACACTAAATTTATCAAATTCCACTATCCATAAGCACTTAGTGAAGCATGGGTACTCAAATTGTTACAATGTTTTATATGAGTGAAAAGAATCTTTTGGATCGCATCTGTGATTTGCTGCATAAACACAATGAAAATACACCCCTTTTGAAGCAAATTATGAAAGGTGATCAGAAATGGATTGTTTACAACAATATTCAGCAAAAAACAATCAGTGGTAAGTGACATGAGCCAACTTTAACCATCTCAAAAAGCAGGTCTTCATCTTAAGAAAGTGTAGTTTAAATAAGTCTATATTGCTACAACGTCACTTGTACAAATCAAAATACCACTGGTTCAATTCACCGTCCTTGCTTTCTGAACACGTCAACGCGTATATCCGTCGTTCTCTCTCTCGTTTTCACTGCTTCAGCCCTCTTTTATCAGGCCAACACCGCGGTCGACCAACCAATCAGCGTTCTTCGCTTTTATTCTCAGTTACCCAGGCAAATAGCCTCCTCCAGTTCGACCTAATGGTGGAAGCATGCCAAACTGTACAAAAAACCCTCATTACTGCACATACTGCGAGAATTGCTAGACGGGAGAGTAATGCCATTTTCACAAGCAAACTTGCTGATGTCACATGCCGCACTTTAAGTTTAGACCCTTATTTTCCTTTGCACTTGATGCAAGCCATTCTGGCTCGCTTGCTTCTACGGGGCTGTTCACCGCAGAAAGTCATGTTGTTCATCTGGTGGGATTGAAAAGGAATCCTGCGAAGTAACCAGTCAACAGATTCTGAAAAGTAATGCTTGCAACCAGACAGCAATTCAAGAAAAATGCCCAGAATTGGTAAACAAGAAAGGTGTTTTTCATCAGGATAATGCCAGATCTCACATTTCTTTTGCAACCCAGCCAAAATTGTTACAGCTTGGCTGGTTACTCCACCTGCCTTTGCTCCTTCAGATTCTCATTTATTCAAGTTCTTGCAAAATAATCTTAATGGTAAAAATGTTAATACTTTGGATGACATAAAAAAACTCTTCAATAAGTTATTTGCTGAGAAACCATTGAAAATTCTGGGAAAATGAAATCTTTAAGTTGAAGGAAAAATGGAGAAAGGTTGTGCTACAAAATGGTTCATATTTAGTTGAATAAAAAAATTCAATGGCATAATTTTGTTGTGTTTTAATTTCCCTTAAAAATCAGCATGGACTTTCTGGACAACCCAACATTATTAAAATTGTGGTTTAAATTATATTTATCACCTTTATTTAGGCAGAAAGTGAAGTTGATTGTCAAAAACACTTTGGTATTATTGATACAATAAATGAAGTTTATTCAATACCAAGTATTTTTTTTTAATAAGGTTCAAAACTCTTATGCAATAATGAATCTTATTCAATGTTGATCTTGTTCCAATAACTATGGATTCAAGTTTGTCAATATTTAATACTGGCACAAATCAATGACATGTAAAAACGGCACAAGTTTGAACAGAAATGAACTATTTTTAAAAAAAATTACTTACAGTAAGTGTTGTTAAATCACATTGAAATGGATTGAAACTAGATGTGGAAACATTCCAGGAATCAGAAACATCAAAATATTCAACATTCTGAAAGAAACAAATAGGATTTCATTAACATGGCTACAATAAAATGTTTTTCCCCAGAAAAATAACAAATCATTAATAAAAAAAACATTAACAAAAAATAGTAATTAATATATTTTTAATAAAAAATTATTTAAAATTAATTATCTATTTATCATTTTTATAGTACATGTATATAACATCTGCCATGTCACAACTTATAGAAACTATAAAAAGGAAACATTTTTTTTATTTAAAATAATAAGAAAATAAAACGTGTGTGTGTGTGTGTGTGTGAAAATGTTTGGTTAACCTTCAGTTTAGATCCTTTTTTTCATTTCCAGGGAGAATTTGAACATAAATTGTCCAATGTCTTTTGAGTTGATAGGGTTTTGTCACTACAGGTACATTGTGTTTTTTCAGTGTTTTTTTAACTTAACATCTTTACATAATAGTGGATTCTCAAGGATTGTGTCTTTATATGTCACTTTGCGATATCACTATTTTTGCTTTGTTTTATTGTGAAATGTAGTTAGTATGCTTGTTTCTAAATTGAATAAGATTTTATTGAGGCTGAATTGTTTGCCTACTATAGTTAAGGCTTCTAGTATTTGTAATCATCTTTACAGTTTATGCTGTTATTATTGTGTTAATATTTGTCATAGTTTTTGTTCTGCTTGTTAGTGATATGTGATTTCATTTAGCATTTTATCATATAAATGGCAAGTTAACCAACCTGATAATGTTGTCATTGTCTAAGTAATTAAAAATTTGTTAAAATCATAGAAATATATTAGAGTATTCTTAAATCACATTTCCAGTATGCTTTATAAAATCTTTAAGAAAAGTGAATTATTGTTGAAATTTGAAAATTTGTTAAAATCTATTAACAAACCTGCATATCTGTTTCGTCACCACAAATCAATCCATCTTCTTCATCATCTGATGTGATGTCTTCATAACCATCATCTGCTTCCTGAAATAAATTCATTAACATTTAAGTTAGAATTGCAAATATCTACTAAAAATAGAGAAAATATAAATTGATAAACAGAAAAGAAAAAAAAATTTCTGAGTTTCTGGAATTAAAAGTTGTTATTTACTATTGTCCCCATCTTTGTTGTTGTTATCCCAATGTTTCAGCAATTGAGCCTACTGGCCATCATCAAGTGCATGTCAATTTGGGTAGCCTACAGGGAATTCTGAACTGAACCCTTTATTTAATTTACAGGGGTAGACTGTTCTCATTCCACTGCCCATGTCCAGTGATATCTTGTCTAGTTCTTATTTATTACCCCTCAGTTATTACTTGCCCATTTTTCTACAGAGTCCAATTACACACTGCTCAGCACAAGGATTGAACTCACAATTACTATGTCACCAAATTCACAAAGCATATTTTCTGAAATAAAAGGTAGTTTAATCAAATTTCAACTTATAAAACAAAGTGCCAAAAATTTAAAAGCGGTATTGTGGATAGTTTTGCCCTCCCTTATTTATAAAAATAGACTCAGCTAAATGATCTAGGTGTGATATAATAGTTAAAAAAGCAGTACAGCTGTGGCAAACACAGGAGGGTAAACAAGAGTTAACATTGTTTGACCACAGGATGGTAGAACTAGGACAAGATATAATCTCGAAGGTTTTTCTTGGCCAACAATAGACAAGGTAGACCAGGAACATGTGAATTCCAGACAGACATATGAAAACTGTAGACACTCACAGGTAACAATGGGACGACCAGTGACTAACAACGGCTGGAAAGATGTACAAGCGCAATAACTCCAACACCTCACAGACTACATGCCACATTGCACAGCCACTGTTATTCAAATAAAGGGAGGAATTATGCCTTTTTAGGTAGGTGTTTTTA
The DNA here is from genome assembly GCA_964036315.1 of Acanthosepion esculentum. NCBI lineage: Eukaryota > Metazoa > Mollusca > Cephalopoda > Sepiida > Sepiidae > Acanthosepion > Acanthosepion esculentum. The sequence goes on along the minus strand of OZ038508.1, from coordinate 69,659,525 downwards.
AATTTTTGGCACTTCAGTTTAAGTAAAAGCTTTTTCATGCAATGTGATATTTTCAATTCATTTTAATATGAAGAGATTCATAAACAAAGAACAAAGTCTTCAAGACGATAAAAAAAGACCTTCTTGATATAAGATACACCATCACAGTAAGTCTTAAAAATTTAACCAAAACTGTGCCTATGAATATATAGACAAAACCAACCACATAAAGAAGTTCTTTCTGAAATGATCAGCTTAAATTCTCATCAAAGCACAAAAATCAACATATGAATTATGTTTATTTTAATTATTATAATCATGTACATTCTTTCCAAAGTCTGTCAAATGACTGTTTATTTAAAGCAATATGAAAAGCTTACTTGGTTTTCTACATCAGAAAAAAACATTACATTTGGTGAATGAACTGGAGTGAGGCTGTAAATATCTTCATTATTGGCAGGTGCAGATTCTAAAAAATAAAGAAAAAAATATTTTCAATTGATAGAATAATGATTTATGAGGCATTTCATTTGTTACAAGGAAAGTGGTTTGCTATTCATTATATAGCAGTAACTGGTATAAACAGAGTAACAGTTTCTTTTAAAAAATAAAGGGGAAAAATTAAAACTGGTGTTATATAAAATTATTTCAAGATGAGAAACATGTTTGCATGTTTTATATTATGAGAAATTGGTGCTATATTACAAAAAGTATCAGTTAAAGTACTGAAAGCAGTTAATCTCTTCAAATCTCATGGAAGGAGAGAAGCAGTTTTCAGATTTGACTAAACTCATATTCATTACTAAGATCTGTTTTCTCCTTATGATTTTTGCCAATATCTTTGATTCATTTATTCCATTTTATTTGCATTTAATAAGATTGATTTCCAGTCTTACTGAGATGAAGATGATGAAAATTGACCTTAAATATTAAAAAATATTTGTTCCACATTGTTTGGTACTACAAAACTGGGAGGAACAAAATGTATAGTTATAATTAGTGAGTGTGTGTGTGTGCGCACACAACTAGTGTAATGGTTAGTGGCTCGGTATGAGAAATTGTTGAGCAGAGTTTGAATTTCTGTCAAGTTTGTCATATTCACTTTCACACAAATACCTTTCAGAAAGGTGTGAATCAACTCATATGTGTTAAGTCGTCTGGTAGTTCATTTCTAAGAACTGAATTGTTAGACTAACTTAGGCGATCTGTCATAACCAATGGGGGAATCTGGACATACACACACACATTATATATATATATATATATATATTACACATACATGATAAAAACAATATAGTTCTAAAATATGCTATATATATGAGTAAACTTGTAAACTATCTGGGATAGAGAGCATGTGTGTATATATAAGAATGGAGGCTGAAGTCAACACTGAGAGGTGAGTGCTGCATGCTTGAACACAATCTTTAGACCTAAAGATTGTGTTCAAACATGAAACAGACTGTCGCCACTAAGTGTAAATATTATTTTATATACCTAATGGCATATAAAGAAAGGAAATGTTGTAGATCTTTAAAACATAAAAAGTGTCAAAAATACAGTGCTCAATGTCTAAATAAGATAGCATTAAAAACAACAAATACAGCAGGTCCTAGCAAGTATCTATCTAGTCTCCAGGCTCTGAGTGCTAAGCCCAATAAGAATATATATATATATACACACACACACACACACACACACACACACACACTGACATATACAATTGTTTGAGATTACATGATTTAGCTGTAAACTGATTTTTGTTAAGTTTATAATTCAGTCTGCATGTGAGCTGCAATATTTATCTGCATAACAAAGTGACATTCTTCAGTACAAATGAACCACTGGAAGAATTGAATGCTAGACGCAAAAACCTTGTTAATCACCTTAATAATTCTAAACAGAAATGAACCTAGTTAATCAATACTGTAATTGATAATGCAAATCAAAAGGGCTATATATATACATATAACCCTGTTGAATTGCATCATTTTGATCACTTATCAAATAATAAAACAATTTATTGAAAAAAAAAGTTTGAACAAAGTAACTATAAACAAAATGTTTTTTTTTTTTTGCTATCCTCTGCCAGCCACAATGATGGAGAAAGCATTAATTCACACCATCACCAGTGAGACACGTTGCAAGAGCCATTCCATTTTGCAAGGCTCGTCCCTTAATGTTATGAAATTTCAAAAGTAATATCTTCAATATACTGCATTTTAAAACTTATTCATGTATTTTGCTAATGAGATCATGATATTATTTTGAAAAACGGAAAATAATTTTTCTAACTTTTCCATATGTATTTCATTGTTTAAAAAATGTCAAAGAAAAGATACCTGCTTCAACCTCTTCAATTGGTTCTTGTCTTGGTGAAACAGGTGGTGTACGTGATTTTGTAGGTGATCGAGACCGACTCGAGGGTGATTTAGCCCTATCTCGTGTGTCTCGTTCCAAGTAGTCTCTCGTTCGTTCTCTTTCTTTATAGCGATCACGTTCCCGATCCCAGTCTCTATCTCGAAGTGGAGAACGTGACCGTTGGTCTTTGCCATTTAGTTCTCTATTATTTTCTCTCGAGCTGCCATAATCCCGAGATGAATCTCCATCTCGTACACTGTGTCCATCTCTATGGTGTACTTCCCGGTCCCGTTCATAGGAGCTTGTGCTGCGATGCTGCTCATCAAAAAAATCAGAACTATCAAACGGGTCTTTAGACTCTGATGAGAAATCGCCAAAGTCCCTCCGATAGCCCCGGTCACTACGATCTGCAGAGGATTCCCTCTGACCAAAGCTGTCCCGAGAGTTAGTTGGAAATTCTCGTTGAGTTGAGGAATAGTCTGATGTTGAGAGGTCTCTGGAGACCTGGGAAGGGGGTTGTCTAGGGTCAAATATTTCATCTTTTTGCCGGTATACATCAGATGGTCGGTGGGGCAAGGGAAGCAATGGAGTCTGTGCTTGTTGGGTGTGGGGAGGATGTTGGGGTTGATGTAAAACAGGACTCTGCTGTTGCTGTTGTGGTGGCTGCTGCTGTGGTGGCTGCTGTTGAGTCTGCTGCTGCTGCTGTTGTTGTTGTTGAGCCTGCTGTTGTGATTGTTGACTGGCCTGTTGCTGATGGGGTGGTGGTGGTTGTGCTTGCTGCTGTTGAACCTGTTGTTGTTGTTGTGCCTGCTGCTGCTGTGCTTGTTGCGCCTGCTGTAGTTGTTGAATTTGCATCTGCTGTTCAACCTGTTGCTGAATGTAGTCTAATGGATGCTGTTGCCTTGGCGGCTCCCAGTCAGGGGCCTTATCTGCCTGTGGATGGTTTTCAGATGCTGGAATAAAAAACGTTTTCGTTATTTTTCATGATCAATAAAAAGGTATTTTACAAAATGGTTATTCTTATATTTGTAATAATTTCATTACAATTTTTAATGAAGAGTAAGAGAAAAAAAATCAATGGAGATCCATTCTCAACAATAAGAAATACTAGTTAAAAAAGATTTTCTGCTACTATTTTCCAATGAGGAATTTGATGAACCTTGCTTCTTAGAAAAGAAAACATACAAATGTGCTCTAATTACAAAAGACAAAGCATAGTGTATACAATTCTTATTAATTCCTAACTTATCTTGGTCATTATAAGTAACACAAACAGGACAAATCTTAAGAATTGGTTAAGAATAGCCCACTTCTTAAAAGTCAAAATTAAAACATTTTTCTAAGATGCAGCAGAATTTGTTAAATCTAAATGTTAATATTTCCATTTTGCCAAGAATCCTGAAAACAAAACAAGAAACTGTGATTCAATGGAAAATTAGGATTGAATTCAAGCAAAGAGAAACAGAGTAGTTAAGTTTCCCGATAGAAGTACTGAATACTCAATCATATGTAAAACCTTAAAAGACATTAACTTCAAGCAACAAATCTAAGAAAGAAAGAAAGAAATATTTCATAGTAATATACATCATTACTGGTTGTAAAATCTTATACAATATAAGTCCTTAATATATGTAATATCTTATACAATATATCTTGTATATCTTAAACAATATGAGTGCTTAAATCTATTAAGATGCATTGCAAGACTGCTAAAAAAAATAAAAATAAAAAATCACTTCAATTTGCCAATCAAAGTAAAATCAAAAAATAAATTCTAAAAGTAAATTTTTCTGAAAACCTGTTATAATAGAAAAGCCAGACAAATATGAAACCTTAAAATCCAGGATAAATCATCTGCCACATAATATCTTTCCTGTTGAGGTTGGATATCACAATTTTGTAGGCAATTCAATTTTGTGGTATCTGAGATGACAATAAAGCTGGAACTCAATGATTTTGATAAATTTGCATAGGTACATTTTTACTTATACTGTATACCTTTTATTCTGTGAACTGGTTGCTGGGGTGGTGGTGGAGGAGGTGGAGGTGACACTCTTTCAATGGCTGCCACATTCCCAAATACGGCAATAGTAATAGCGGTGTACCAGCCCTTCAGGATGAGACCATTGGTTGGTACCTGGAAAAGAAAATCATAAGAATTTGGAAGTGTTTTCACTTTAATCAGATTATGAAGAACATTACAAATATTTGTTTTTCTCTCAAAATACATAACTTCTTTAATGATAACAACACTTTTCTTGGATATCCTTGGTCAGGAAACTAAGTTGAGTCTGCAAATGTAGAAATTGGTAACATTTGGGAATAAAATGACCAAACATGACTTATTATTAAGGAAATATGTATACTATACACAAATAAACCAGACATAAAAATGGCCAGTAGAGTAAACCCAGTTTTCAATGAAAGATGGCATCCTTTGCAGCCGTGTGGTTATTAAATAAAAAAAGGTTCTCAACAGAGATGTGAATGTTTTGAAAGATTATCATCTGCTCTTGAAAGTGGAAACATGTTTAACTTATCTGCTCAAAATATAAATTGTATTTAGCTTGATGAGTTAGAAGCTATTGTTAAAGTACAAGATAAATAACATGATCAGAATTAATAAAGTTTGACATGAAAAGAAAAAAGGACAAAAAGAATGAAACATGCAAGCAAACAAACAATATAGTTAAAGCAAATCAAAATTGGTAAGAAGGCAAAAAGAATTCACAAACTATAAGTTGGTGTTTGTACACAAAAGTAAGGCCGATCATGCAAACACAGTATGTTAAGGCATATCTGGATTGAGAATCTTTATTTCCATAAAAACAGAAAATGTGGCACAAGGCCGAAATGGGGATGGGGGAAAAGGGTCGGTCTTCTGTCTTAACGTTAAACTTAGCTAGCCACAAACGCTGACCCAATCATACTTACAATATTCCTTGCACCAAAACAACACATTCTTACTTACCTTTCTCACCACACCCACCATAAGACCTCAATGTCTCCATGAAAATATTAACTAGTCCCCATATGTACAATATATCGTCTGTGGGGGAAAGGGAATAAAATAACAATTTAAAAATTTTTTAAAAACTAGCTCCAATAAGCATTTACAGTAAGAGATAATAACTATTTACAAGAAACTAAACAAAATCAGGTTAGTAATAAACCCCCCACCCACCCATAATCACCAAATGTGGCAGAAACATCAGTTAACTAGACAAAATTAATGCGGGGCTATAATAAATTAAAACCATTCATTCATCCCAAGCATTCACACAGACACACACTCATTCAGACACAACAACAAATGCGAAAACACACACTTGAAACAAAAGACGCCCCGCATCCACCAGAGAACTGACGTCACTGACCACCTAACAAGGGAGGGGATGGGGAATTATACTTAAAGAAAAATAGGGACAGAAATAAAAGGGTTCCGATGAGCATGAATACCCTAGCTAAGTTTATTGAAAAAGGAAACTAAAGAATCAAAAACTAAACCTAAGCTAACCTAATTTTGGGATGGGTTGCCCGTGTTCAATCCAGGCAAGTAATATCCTGATGCCTAACCTGCATCAAAGTGCCACTCCAGGTCAGCCCCTTTCACACGACACAAACACGCAAGATTCACCCATCTTTTGCCAAATTCTGATGAAGTGAGTCACCGCCTTTCCGTCCTAATCTTAACTTTAAGCTGATGCTTAAAGTACAAGATCAGTTGGGAAGAAGTGAACTTCTCGCCTTCATAGAATCCCTTCTGACGTGTCGTCCAAATCATGACTCTCATAACACCTAGCAAGCATAAGAACACATAATGTTCAGCCTTCATCAACGGTGGAGCCACATTGCTACAAACAGAAGCGACCTCAAGGACAAAGAACTTTCCAGGCAGCATGCGAACTATGAGGCCTTCAACATACTTGCACAACGGCACTACCACCCTGCAATGAAAGAAGGCGTGACCAATGGTCTCGACTTCCCCACTACAGCAGCGGCAGTTTGGATATTTCTCCAAGCCCATTGAGTAAAGTCTTTTGGTGACCCAGAGGGCCCCATGCATCACCAGCCGAGTGAGTGATGCCTCATTGTTATTGAGACATTTCAACCTGGGCGCACAAGGCCATATTGAGCAAGCTTCCTGCTTCGTAAGACCGAGCTCATCAATCAGTTCATCACGAACGGCCTACCTAACACCTGATATAATGCCTTACAAGACAACGCCTGGACGTTGGAGAGGCCATCCAATGCCCGTAAGAGGAGTTTCAGTGCACAACGACATTCACGGTAGAAGAAGCACTCGACTTTGGGTAAACGGTGAGCCTCCTCTTCGCTCGAGTGCAAACTTCTCAGGGATGGGAAGTTCTTATGGGCGTCTTCCTTCCAGAAGACGCCCACCTCATCCGGTTCGCAACACATTCAATCCAGGAATCCGATGCGAAGCATATATTGACAAATCTCAATGCTAGGCATACCTAGACCGCCTTCAGATGGATGAAGGCAACAGATCTCCTGAGAGACTCTGGCGGCCTTGCCTCCCCACAAGAAGGAGAACAAGAGTCTCACTAATGCCAGTAAAGTGTCAGACGGAAGTGGAATCACAGAGAGTCGGTAAAGGAGAATCGGGTAGATGTGTGAAACACATACTTCCGCCCTCCCCTTTAAGGAAAGATTCCTCAGAGACCACAAATTAATTGCGATCTCAGCCTTCCCTTGCACCTCCGACCAATTCATTTCCAACTGGAGATCAGGACTGAACCAGACGCCGAGAATCTTGACCGGACCTTCCGTCCAGAGAAAAGGTCCGGGAGAAAATTCCCTTCCAGCCACCCAACCGCAAACCAACAGACTTATCACGGTTGATCTTGGCAACCTGTCACCATCTCATAACCACTGATTTCTTTGCTAACTTCGTCAATCTCGGCCCTTCTTGACACAAGAACCAAAATGTCATCAGCATAGGCGGAATACCTGAGCGCATTGGTAGCAGCAGGTAGGGAAATTCCACGTAGGACTGGATTCATCTAACTTGCGAAGGAAAGGTTCCAACGCAAGAATGTAAAGCAAAGGCGAAAGCGGACAACCTTGACGAATGGAGCGAGACAATACAAAAGGCTCCGATCGTACTCCATTCACCTCCACCAGCACACCGTGGGTCGCATACAGAAGTCGGATCCAGGTGCAAAAGTACGGCCCAAAACCGGCCGCCGAAAGAACAGCCTCCAGAAACCGATGGTCAACCCGATCGAAGGCCTTGGACTGATCTAAATTGATCAGTGCGGCTTCACTGTCGACTTGCTCGATGATTAAGCGCACCATATAAAGGTTGTCCTGAATAGTCCTGCCCTTCACAGCACAAGTCTGTTCGAAGCCAATCAGACTAGAGAGGACTGCCTGTAAGCGGTTCGCTAAGACCTCAGCCAAAATCTTTAACTCTGTGTTTAACATAGTTAAAGGGCGAAAGTTACCTAACCCATCCCCACCGTTTTTATCCTTACGTAAAAACTTGATTACACCCCTGGTGAAGCGTTGGTGTATAGACCCCTGCTTCATCCAGTTGCCAAAAATCAGTGTCAGCAGGGGAACAAAAACGGGTGAATGCCTCAAGTACACTTTGTACGGAAGACCATCTAGTCTTGGAGATTTGTCCAGGCCAACCTGTTTCAGCGCATCCCAGATTTCTGTCTCTGTGATGCGATCCTCGCACCTAGCCGCTTCAGCTGCCTCAAGGCAGGGGAAGTCAGCTAAATAGGCATCGAACTGAGCAGGTCTCTGACCAGGCTCCCTGGTGAAAAGTTCCTGAAAATATTCACGAAAAGCCTCACATATGCCCTCCTTTGTAGTCACGGTCCGCTTATCCGGCAATGTGACACATTCGATATGTCGCCGAGTTGCACTCCGAACCTCATCTGCACGCAGTTCAGCGACCATATTCGTAGCCTCAGAAGACATTCTTTTTAACCTAGCCCTAACTACCAGAGCTTGATTCTTCTTGATAAGCAAGGAGGCCAACTCTGCCTTAGCTAAAACTATGTCCCACTATCACGGGATTTAATCGCCCGATCGATCTTTTTGCTCACAAGCCGTTTGCGCCGCTAATCTATCTAGATTGAGCCGATGACTATAATCAGCAGCAAACGTTCTAATTTTAGATTTAAGTTTGTCCCACCAGGCATTTCCCATCACAGCCCCTGTCAGTTCCCTCTGTATAATTAGTAGCAGATGGTCCCGGAAATCTTGCTCCCCAAATAATGAGCAGTTCAATTTCCAGTAACCAGCCATCTTAGCCTTAGGCTTATCTAAGTTTACCCGGACCCGAACTAGTCTATGATCTGAATAAACTATATAATGGAAACTTGGACACCCTAAGAGCTCTACATTGACTCTCCTAACTAAGACTCAGTCAAGGTAGCTAGAACGCACCTAAGTAACCGAGCCATCACTATTAGTCCAAGTCCACACTACCTCCTGAGGGTTTTCATTTCGGTATTTATCAACAAATGCTTATTGGGCGCATAAACCCCAATGAGACGAAGAGCCTTATCCTTTATGGTAACATCCAGCACGCAAAGTCTGCCCGCCGGATCTGCGAAGACAAGAGCACGCGCAGCCTTCAAAGACTTGCTCACCAGCCAAGAGACACCCCTCGAGCATCCATCAAAACATGCTGAATAGAGGGAAAAGCCCCTAGACAGAATGCTCTCATGATTGCGAGAAGAAAAACGGGTCTCTTGCACACAACATACATCCACCCCGAGACGCTGAAGGTCACGATAGAGCCTCACCCTGCGAGAATCCGCCCTCAGGCCTCGGACATTCAAACTAGCTAACCAGAGAGACATTATCAAACCGATTAGGGTTGCTTACCTGAATTAAACATGGACAGGGTCAGGATACCGATACATACATCTCCCATTGACCGGTGGCCCATCTCAGTCTTGATGGTGCCATCTTGGGAGAGACCGCGTATATCCCACGGGAAAGTCAATTTTAGTGCTCTATATAGGGAGGGGTGAACAAAAACAGGGACCCTCCCAGCACAAAATTGTTTCAGCTTCTTCAATTTGTCGTTTTCCACAATAGCAATGGGAGGGGACATTTTGTAAAACGCTATTGCCTCATCGAACATAGCCCAAGTGAGTTTAGCACCCGTCCCAGTTCTCATGACTGTTAGCACATTTTGTGCCTCAGGGAAGTTTTTTGGGTCTTCTATGTCTATCTGCAAATTGTTTTATGGAGAAGAGATATCTTAAGTCTTTTATCCGATTCCCGTAATCCCGAGCTTTTTCAGCTTGGGCAGGGGTAATACGACATATCTCCTCTCCTGAGTTGTATATATGTTTTTGAGTTTTTTCCTTTTTTCTTTAGCGTCTTGAGTGGGGCTTCTTAGTCTTTTGTTGGGAGGTGGGAGCATTTCAGGTGTTTTAATTGGGGAGGGATGGAATACGATTTGTCTTAAAGGGCTGGGGTCTCTACTGAGAAGGGTTGAGGGATGGCAAGAATTTGTCTGTTGTGAATGTTGGGCAGACATTGGAGAAGTCTTTTTTGGACTGGGTTCTCTACTGAGAGCGGTTGAAGGATGTGGGGAATGTTGTGCAGAAGATGTAGAGGGAGTGCCTTTTTCACTGGAGAGATCTTTTTGGGGCAGGGTTCTCTACTAAGAAGGGATGAAGGATGGGCAGAAGATGTAGAGGGAGTGTCCTTTTTAACTGAGGAGGAGTTTTGTTTATCTAGTTTTTCTTTCAGTTTTTGGATTTTCTGTTTTTTTCGAAACCAGGGTCGTACTTTTTCTATAAACCTCTTAGAGTAGATTTAGAGACCGGGGCTTTGCCCTTAATGTTGGGTCTGAGGACCCGCTGTCTGGTGCTTCGCTCTGGACCTGCCATTCCCCCTCTCCCTTCTCCACCACTGCACTAGCAGCTGGCAAAAGCTCTTGGGGGAATGGGGGCTTTGATGTAGACCCAACCAGGGGTTTTACCACACCGGTCTTGGAAGCTGGAATGCCCATTACAGGCGTGGCAGAATCTAAAGATGCGGTCAGAGGGGTATTTTAGTCTACTGGGGCCTGACTTCCAGAGGCTGCCTTCTCTGGACAGGAAAAGGAGAGGTGACCAGTCTCTCCACAGTTCCAACACACCGGTTTGCGGCCAGTCACGATGGCTGGCAGATTCAGGCTCCCAACATCCAGACAGTTGGGGATGGAGAGGAAGGCTTTTCGATCTAACATGATGTCAAAATTCCATCCCCCGGTGAAGCTATCGCAGGAAGCACCTAGTATTTCGCCATACTACGACAAGAAAGCTGCCAGGTGTTCCCCGATAACCTGAGGAGGGACCCCGTATATTTTCTGGTTTCCTTCTCCTGCCTTCATACTCTGTTCGATGAATGATATCCTTCATAATTATTTCTCTACTGGTCGCTTTGACACAATCCTCGGGTGTGGGTAGCAATATGTCCCACATGAAAAAGCCCGAGCCCTTGACAATTCTTAGTGGCTTAAACCCTTGGGACTCCAGTGTTTTTACCACTGTGTCTTTCGTCGAACGACAAATTTTGTGTGTACGCTTATCGACGACGAAGACTGACACTATTTTTTCTCGATTTTTTTCAGTTCTTTGGGGTCCTCCAAGAGCCCACTTTCTACGACAAGGTGTGCGTAACTCTTGGCATACTCCAAAAACTCTGCAATATCGATGACACACTTCAGGGGGGACTTCTAACAAGAGGGCGATTCCCCGGCCTCTGCATTCTCATTTAGGTTGTCTTTTAATTTGTCATTGCTGGCTTCTACGTTAAGGCTCTTTTCGGCCTCTGTAGATTTGGAAGCTTTTTTAAAGCATCTACTATCTCTTTGTTTGTTGGTACCCTAGCCAAGGCTGGATACTCCTCGACATCATCCTTATCAGGCAGGTCTTTTTTTGGGTTAAACAAATGCTTCTTCATGTATCTTCTGAACGAAGCCATTTTGGGTTTCCTTTTTACCATTAAGAAAGAAGGTACTTTTTTTCCTCCTTCTCCATTTTACAAAGGAAGGGGAGGGGTGAAATGGGGAAAAATAGTTAATAAAATCTGCCTTAAAGGTGAGGAAAAAAAGGCGGGGAAGACAAATATAATCAAAACATGGTTCACGAGACAATAATAAAACAGACAAGAAAAATTAAATAATACAAAAAGGGTAAAATTAAATAAACAAGTTTCGCTTAACAACGAGACAACAAATTTAATAATAAACAAAGGTCGACAGACAAAAAAAAATTAAAACAATATAAACAAGTTTGTCCGTAAGCGAGACTACAAACACAAAACAGAAGGACGTACAAAAAGTTTAAATAGACAAACAAAGAAACAAGGTTTGCATAAAGGCAAAACAAATTAAACAAATTTAAACAGACAAAAGAAAACGTAAAACAAATGGACGTACGACAGACGAGAACAAGTGAACAGGGTTCGCCAAAAGGCAAAGCAACAATTTAAAACAGCCACAAAAACGAAGAAAGTACAAAAGATTAAAAGGACAGCAGACAAGAAAGCAACAAATTACACAATAAAGAGTTAAAAATGAAAAAGTAAGAAAAACGCTATACAAATAAAATACAAAACGAAAAATCTAACAATTTACAATACAGCTGCTGATAAAAACGGTCAACCCTAAAACAAAACGATAAACAAAGAAAGAAAAAAGAATGGACAGAAAATACAAATTAAACAAAATTTACAAACAAATATATGTACTGAAGAAATTAACAAATAAAACACAGAACTTTATGGATATTTAAAAGAAAAACACAGAAACAAAGTAACGTAATAATAAACAAAGAAAAATAAAGTCGAACAGAAAGGTAAAAAAATCAAAAATAAACAGATAAACTCTGGGAAGTGGGTATGGGAAGAAAATAAATTGAAAAAGGAAAAATAAACTGTAAGAGAAAATCAAAAATTAAAAAAATAAAAGAATAGCAAAATAAAATAAAAAATAAAAATGGGGAGGGCAAAGAAATGAAAAGGAAAAAATCAAAAAATTTACAAAACAGTCAAAACGAACGTAAGAAAAACGGTAAAAAATAAATCAAAACTTAACGGAATAACAGCAGTAAACAGTACAAAGTATTCTCTAAATGACAGAATAAGGTCTGACAAAGGCAAATCTGGACTGAGTCATGTCAAAATGCAAGCCATCCCATTTTATTGGCTAAGAAAAATATCCCAGCATGCATTCTGTGTCCTTCTGACTACAAGAGTGTAACACTATTTAGAAACGGCAGGTTAATTAACCAATTAATTAACCACAGAAGTTAATTACGGGGATTACTTAAACCGATAGATAGAACGAAAGACATACTGAGCGATAACTTAAACCGATAGATAGAACGAAAGACATACTGAGCGATATTCTTTTTGCTTTGTTATTTTCGCCAAACAAAGGAAGGAAAAAGAGAAAGAAAAGAAAGAAAGAGAGGGACGAGACTTAACAACTTAGATGATAAGGAAAAGCCACCCACAAAGGGATATTTGGCGATGTTATTTTGATAACGGGACGGCGAAAAATCTGATGGTCATTGTCGTAAAAATTAGTTGATGAATCCCAGAGTTTTTGGGCAGATAAAACATTAACTGTGTCATGATAGCCAAAACTTATATTATCGGGAAAGGATTTAATAGGTCATCTGCCGACTGCACACAAAGCCCAACCCTGAGTTGAGGAGATGTTGGTTGGACAAGACATCTGTGTTCTGTTGAAATTCGTTTGTGATAACAAAAGCCATGTTATTGGATTTTTTTTTTTAATTAACTCAATTTCGCCAAAATTCCAATTGAAGAATTCCATATGCCGTGACGTTGGATAAAAATTGAGATTATCACATTCACACTATTTTGACGCCTATTGGCCGAATAGCCAGGCGGAGGTGATCATGTGACGCAGGGAGGAGGCCTGCCACCGCCCATTGAGAGGATAGGTATGAGATGTTGCTGCGAGGAAGTGGGAAAACCGTTGACGCCCTCTAAAGTATGGTGAGATACCCATATGAGAGCAGAAGAGGGTGGGAGTGGAAGAAGATTTCCAAAAATGGAAAATGATAAATATTTCTGACCGAAAACAAAGAAAATCCTTATTGGGGATTTGAAATCAACGTGGTGGCCACACCACGTCCGACCCCACACCAGGTTTTGATCGGCGTCCATATAAGCAAACGTCTTCGGGTGTTTTAAACAGTACAGAGAGTGAGAAGAGTGAGTACAGTACAGTAAGGAGAGAGCAGTCCAAGAGCAGTGCAGTTCGCAGAGAGACGCGCCTCGCACAGGTGACCGCACGATTCCATGCCTTCCGACTTAGACTTCTAACCAAGAACAAATTATAGAGGTCTGACTTATATTTTCCACCAGAGCCGACTTTATTGAAAAACAACCCAGATATCCAGAACTAGTTAAGAACGCAAAAGTGTTACAATCCACATTTTTTTTCTTCGGGCTGGGAGAGAAAGAGAGAGAGACGCACTCCTGTAACTCAACAAACCGACATAAAATTAATCGCTATTCTTAACCATTCGCTCGCCTTGGAGTTGTTGTTTGTGCTTTTGTTTTTTTTGTCTACATTTATTGTGCAGTATCACCTTGACCCGGATTCGGCTGGCACTACGGCCCGACGTCCGATTGATCTCGTCAACCTAAGATCAAATCACAACGTGGGTGGGTTGAATCGAGATCAAATCAGTTGCTTCGGTGACCAGGCGTTGGAAGCGAGCCGAGTATGACAAGTTGGTACTAGAACCCAACAAGACTTCAACCGATGTCCCAGGGTTAGCCCGTCACATATTGGCGTCGTGACAAAGGACAGCGTCACATTTGGCGTCGTGACCAAAAGATGGGTGTCACAGAGGGGGAGAGGGAAAACTCTTGCAATCATTCCCATTTTATTGGGAAATCAACACAGCTTTAAAGCGTTAATATAAATACAAAGATGACATCTGTATTTGTATAGAAAAACAAAAAGCATAGTACTAATAGAGCTAAGTAAATATAAGCAGTGGAAAGGGCTTTACAACTATTATGACGGATTAAATAAATCCTTTAGAGAGCATTGATATTTAATTGCTATAGAATGACCAAAGCCAGTAGTGAAATTATCACGGCAGATTTTTTTTTTATTAAAATATACTGTATTTTGCTGCTTATAAGATACATTTTTTTCTTCCTATAAAATATCTCAAAAAAACACCCCGTGTTCTATAAATTGATGGTCGGTGACGGGATTTATAAGTTTGGGTGTGGAGAGAGCATCCTCAGTTACATTAGATTCTGAGCCCTTGAAAATAAAATGAGCATTTCAAAATAAAATTAACATTTTCAGATTAGCTATTTATGCAGTTGTGATACTGGGATATTGACAGGAAATTAAATTCCTGCTCAACTAACACCTTCCTCATTTCTTAAACTACTGGCCACAAAGTGGTATCATTAGTGCTCCTTCCTGTTTTGTGACAATATTTACTCATACATGAGGCAATAAAAAATGTTTAATGCTTTTGCTATTTGACTGCCAAGTGTTTCTAAGAAGAAACAAGAATTTTCATCTTAGAATTCAGACCATCAACTCATTGAAAAATAAAATCTGTATCATGGTATTAACATTTAGGAAAGAGGAATAAATGATGTATCAATTGCACTTGTAACTCATATGAAAACATTTTTCTTGAATTCATGCATACATATGGCACAATCTTGTTAGTTGAAACAATATCATTCTTACAGTAAATATTAAAAGGTATCCAATACATAATTTCAGTAACAGCCAAAACACATTAACTTTGTTAACTTTAATGAAATGTAAGCATTAGAAAAGGTTTATTAAAAAAAAACTCAATGCCAACTAGTACTAAGTTTTAGAAATAAGGTAAATTATGTCAAAGATAAAAGCTTTTTAATCCCATGTCTACTTACCAATTCCTCAGCAATAAACATGACATCTTTGTTGTCTTTGTATTCCAATCTGCATGTTAAAAATGAAGAAAAACAGTCAATAGAAGCATCTAATAACAATATTTTAAACAAGAATCAATATATCTAATATTGCACAAATTCACTTACACTTCAAAATTATTACTTCATTTGCATAGCTTGTAAAAAAAATCTTAGTTTTTTTTTAATCTAAAGCAAAAAATTTTGATATCAAAAGAGATGGAAAATTTTTCTAAAATTCTGTTTATATTCAATTTTTATTCAGAAAATATAGTTTTATCAATATAATTAAAAATATAATTTTACAAACAAACCCTTCAAAATCATTTTAAGTCAAACTTTTTGCTTCTTATTTTCTCTCTAACTACAGTGTGAGTGGATGAGTTTAGCCTCTCTACTGCTGCCATTTTTACCCTTGAATATATCATTCATATTTTTGTTTTCTACCATCACCTTCAACCAATTGCTCACTTCTTTGGAAAGGAGAATTTGTAGCTTCTGGTGTAAATCAACAAAATTTTAAATTTTTAAACATCTGATGGCATCTGCCAAATGCAAGAATTTTAGTGACTCTCATAAAAGACAAATTTTCTATTTCACTCAATGAGTTTAGAAAATATAATCCCATTTCATATTAACATATTTAAAAAAAAAATTCAATAAACTTATTGTGTCACTGATAAATTACTAACCAAAAATTATAATCTTAATCTATTTCAAATTATCATTGCACAATATAACTAATTATCTGTGCAGTAGACATAGAGGTAATCTGACTGATAATTGCTAAATATTCTGGTTTGGCTAAAATTTCAGTTTGTCATTTTGGTTCTTTCCCATAACTGAAGAATTATTTTTAAGAGACAAATGAAAAAAAAAATAAAAATAAAAAAAAGTTAATTACCATATTTATACTCAGCACTAATGTGTGTATGATTTTTTTCCTAAAAAAGAATCTAATCTTTCTACAAATTCATGAAAATTAGCCAATAAATATATCTAAACCATATTACACACACACACACACACAGTTCACACATTCCAAAATATTTTTTCCCACAAAGTCATCTGATCTTTTCATAAGTATTCCTTTCAGTTAGCTGTTATGCATCAAGTATCCTTATCTATCATATTCATTTATGTGCTAATACCCTTGGGAAAGGTATGAATTCTCTTCTCCCCACTTCCCAAGCTATGCATAAATAGCAGGACAGGCAAGTTGCCTTGGATGGCAACTGGTCTACTGCAAAAAGAAATTGCAACCTACTGCGGGAATAAATCTGCCTTGTCAGTCATATATCGAAAGATACATGATTGCCTAAGTGTGTATCACGCATGGCACATAACTGACTGATGCTAAAGAAATAAGTAGTTATTTAAAAAATACAACAACTCATCTGATTACAATTACAAAACCTAGTTTCCTGTAAAAGTTCAAGAGTTATTTTATAATAATATATAGCCACCATCAAGAATTGAAAATAGATTCTTCACAAAAAAGGACCATTTTATTTGTGTTGAAGTTTTATTTAAGTGAAATTACAAAAGATTATATCTATTAATGATGATTGCGGCTGTGAGTGTGTGTGGAGAGAAGTAATTTTTATGAAATTGCTATCATAAATTTAAAAAAGCAGCACTTCTTAATTTTCTGAAAAGACAAGATGTTCCTTCTTCAGCAATTTAAGCAATATAGATAAAGGAATATATCACTTGTCACCACAAATGCACATATCTATTAAAACTATTCATAAATACTTTTGCAATAATTCTTTGTCATTTCTGGTTTAATTGTATTTGAAAAGCATACAAAAGATAAATGATAACTTACATTCCCAATTTCTCAAAAGTAGCTGCATTTGGTTTTCTAAGGTTGTTAACAAACAACTCAAGTTTAAAAGAGGAGGGATTAGTTGCTCTGTCAAATAGAAAAAGAAATTCAGATTTATAAGAAATGCACTGAAATTTAAAATGATACATTTTTAAAAAAATAAATAAAGAGTCAACAGTAACAAAGGTTAATTTTCTAGTTAACTATTAAGCATTAACAAAAAGCATTTTTAATTTTCTTTACAACATTCAAAGACAAGTATACTCTAATCAGTGTAATAAAGTATTAGCCTTTTAAAAATATTAGAATGCTAAAAATTATTTACTTTGGAGGTACTAAAAGAAAAGTAAATTATAGACAACATAAAATGAACAGTAGAATTAATTTCTCTGTATAGTGATTAATCAGTAAGAGGTAACCATTTAACCGAAAATTATTTAAATCTTCATATTCATATTTTGGCAAACAAGGACCTTCCTGCATACCAATGGTGTTTCCAAAAGGAAATACTGCTATTATTTTAATTATGTTCATCTCCTCGGCAATGTTTATATACAAAATTAAAAAATTATTTACCTTCTTTTATTATTTACTATTTTATGAAGAAATAAATGGGAAAAGAAATCTTTTTATTCCAAAATTATATATATATATATATATATATATATATAATAAAAATATTGGAAATTTTTAAAAATATATGAACCATCTAAAATGCAAGTTTTAAAACATCAACTAATTGCCAATTTTACATACCTTTATTTGCTTGACAATGTTGTTTTAAAAAGCAATTATTAAAATTTTAATAAAACCCAAAAATATTAAATTAAAATTAAAACAAGAAGTAATCAGGGATATAAAATAATCTGAGAAGAAAATGTATTATGTCTAGAAAATCATGTTTATTCAAATTTTGTTTTATAATTCATTGATATATTTTTATAAAATAATGAATAAAAAAAAAAAAATTCTTTTCATAGTTATTTATAAAATGGTAAATAATAAATATTGCATTGTAAATGGTTTACATAATTTGATAATTTTTTAAATCTGATCCATCAAAACAACAGATCCACAATAAAATACAAACCCAACCATTTACTATTGGATTCTATATGTTCAAGTTACAGAGAAATATTCTATATCTTATGAAACAAAATTCAGTTGAAATGCTACCAACCCGAGTCTTGTACCACCGGGTACTTCAGCTTGAACTTTGGTGCCAAGAGGAACAATATGGACTTCATGAAGAACTGCTGGTCGTGGAAACTTTACTAAATCCAAGTTGAGCTCCTTTAAAAAATAGAAAAAAAATTTTGATTGTCATATCTTTATAATTAATTTACAAAGACTCTGTATTGATATAGAAAAGGTCTGAATAGAATCAAAGTTTTACAAATAAAGACTGAAAAACTTCAAGCTCATTTAGCAAAAAAAAAAAGAATTATGAATCAAGGTTTTTTCTTTCTTCTTTACATATATATAATTGAAATAGTTAAAAACCATGAAATATTTGATTATTCAGTTTTTGTTTAATGCTGTAGATTTTGGTGAAATAAATTGCAAGCATTTCAGTACAGTCACCTTAAATGTTGTGTAAACACACGATGGAAACTAAGAATTTTTAATTTTATAAGTCAATTAATTGGGGTTAATACATCTGCTAATTTAAAAGCTTCACAAATTTTCCAAAGAAAATTTGTTTCAGTTAAAATATTTTAATGTATGATCAAAAGTATAAAAAGCTTGTTAGAAAGAAAGAAAGAAAGAAAGAAAGAGTCTATAAATGTTGTTAAAAAAATAACAGGTGAAAAGCACGAAAGTTTTATATCGTTACACATTAAGGATCAATGTTTCTGTGAATGTACAAACCTATGAAATATTTGATAAAATACATTTGATGTTGAAACTGATAGATTACACATTTTCTTAAAAAAATTAGAGTTCAGATTTTTATGGCCTTTTTACTGTCGAAAAAATAAAATCATTAGCAAAAAACTATGAAAAAACAGAAACATGAGGTAATTAGCTCAAGCCAAGCAGATACAATAGACAATCTTATAAAATGCCCTGAGCTATAGTAAAATTATTCATGATCTTTTAAAAAGTTAGAATAAAATGGTCTTATAACATGTCAACCATTATTGGGTTATTTAATGTCAAAGTCAGGTTGTTCTTTTCAAGCAATTATAGTTTCAAGTAAATAATCAGAATACAAATAACTGGCACTCTCTTATACGGTTTCAAGTATTCTGATACTAATAATTTGTAATCTCAAGTATTTCAAGCAATGATATGGTCTTTAACTAATAAACCTTTGTCATCAATTATAGCTTCAAGTAACTATTATTAATTTGTATACAGTTCTATGGTCTGTACTCGTAGCCCGTTGAGTTCATTTTCGTTTATGATGTGGTGGACTATATATAAAGCAAATATTAACTGTTCTATGTAGAGTTACTTTAACAAAAATTGCTTGTAGGCTAGTTTTAACATTAATTTTGTTTGAGGCATATTGTTTCTAATTAGGATTGATACACCTCCTGAAGCCAGTAACATATACATAATTGTACTTTTTGATATTGTTATTGTCTTGTTTAAGAAATCTCTCTTGAAGACAAACCATTGTGGGATATGTCTGCTATAAAGTGTAATTCATTAATGTTGAATTTTTGCCCATGACAGTTCTATTAGTTGATTTTATGGGCCATAATAAAATAAAGTATAGGAGTTATTTATTGGGAGATTTTGTATTGGTTGATTATTTATTTTTTTTTTTTTTTTTAGGTGGGAGATTGTATTCTATTTCCATTTTTTTCAAGTATTTTGAAACAGTTTGTTGATTTCAGAATATCTTTGGAATTTGTGGCTTCTATTAGAGTTTTTTTTCTTTGAGAAGTCATTGGCATGGTTTATTTTGGGATTTTTGGTTAAGCTCTTTGAGGACCTATATTTTGGGGTCAATGAAAAGGAAGATCCTCCAGTAGAGGTGAGTGGTCAAATCGAAGACCCCATTTGTAGAGAGTTTTGATTTGATTGAGGTTTTGAGGGGAAAGATTGTCTTCCATTTCCAAATATTTCGAAACGGTATTTTCCAGATTATCTTTTAGAGTTTGTTTCTTTGCTTTGTTATGTCATTTGACTTGAGTGGGGGTCATTAGCTTTCTTTAGTTTTAGATCATTGGTAGTTCTTGCTTTTCTTAAGAATTTCTCCTTGGAGTCATTGACATAGAAGATATTTCAGTATAAAAGGGTGGTCAGATTGGAGATCTTTGTGACCTCTTTGTAGGACTTTCGAATAATAGGTGATGGGGGGGCATATGTGAAGGGCTTCTTGGTTCACAAAGTGTTAGTGACATATTTCATTCATTTCTATGTTTGCAATATTTTGCTTTGCTGGAATGGTTTGTGTTTTTCCATATAGGTCTGGTGTTGATCCTGATGGTATTTGAATTAGGAGTGACCAAGTTAATGTGTTCTTGTGCAGGTTAGTGATAGGGCTTGGCATAACTAGCCAACTGACCGCTTAGACCAAAGTGGAGTATCACAATTCCCATATCCTCTCAATCTCCAGGATCATGGACCACTCAACCACCAAGATCCTATTCTGAGGTATCTTCGGTCACCACCCATGATCAATAGGTGGTTCCTTTTGCAGTTCCTTTTTGTCTTACTTCTCTAAAGGGGATGCAGTTGATGTAGACTAAGACCAGCCAACATGGCAGATGTAGAGTTCAGATTATTGGGTATTTTATAAACAGAATTATCTTGCCATATTATTTAGTACTGAAGAATATATTTTATTCTTTACATATGAATAATTAAAAACTAAACAAAATGAACAAAGCAAGGAATTGGCACAAAAATGAATTACCAATCTTATACAAAATCCTTAATTTTCCCTTTTTTATGGTAGATAATAACATTACATCTTGGTTTGAAAAAACAATGAGTTTACAATTAAATGTCAAGATGAAATTTTAATAATCAATGTTAATTTATAATTAATATCATAGGAGAAAAAGGTTTAAAAATACAAATAATGTGTCAAAATAACTTTTTTATGTCAGTGAAATTTTATGATTCCATTATTTTCAAGAAATGTATTAATTTACCTTCTTTCCTTTCACTAACAGCTCCCATCATAAAATGATAAGCAATAAATCTCGGACCATTGTAAGCACAACATAAATATACCATTAAATTAATTGATAAAAGAAAATATAAATAATTGAAATACAAGACAATGCAAAAACTAAAATATATTTTTTAATTCCACACCAGAAATTTTGTTTAAATATTTCTATGTTGAGTTTGTGACGCTAATATGGTTAATTTTCATTACTGATGAGTGATTACAACTTTTTGAAGTATACATAAAGTAGCCAATCAAAGAGCATCACTTTGCAGAGAAAGTGAAGAAAAAAATGTTCTTTCAAGTTAGGATTTTCTTTCTCTTAAGGAAATTGTTGCTAAATTATTGAGCTTAAGATGTAATATTAGAATTTAACTTAACAAGAGTAATGGACATTTAATTGAACTCATTTGATGAATTATTTTAGCTAAGTCTGCAGTTGTCAATTCTATTGTCATTTTTTTGTTGTCAAATTGTAACAACTCGAGTACAACAAGCAAAGTATTTGCTAACTAATAAGTCAAAACAAACTTTCTTAATATTACCTTGAATTTATCATTTTTGAATTCTATTGAAAAGAACACTTTACAATTGAGATAAACAGAAAAGATAGTATGAAGCAACTTAAATGATCATATAGTTATGCATAATCATTTACATAATAAATACAAAAATCTGTCACACTTTTTCAATTAAAGCGACACAATTCTCTAACTTTTAAATATCTCATCTTCTTCAAATGAGACTTACTCATCCAGGATTGGAATTGAATCCTCAGATTGAAAATTTAGCTCTCTGTGAAATTGAAGACAAAGTGATGAACTTGGCTCAAAGAGATCTCAGAAATTTTGAGAGAAACAGGATACAAGAACTGCAGCAATGTGTTCACAACAATGAGCCCCTGTTGAACCAAGACCAACAGCAAGTTTATCAAAATGTCCTTGATGACATCAGCAACAACAATGGAAGGATTTTCTTCTTGGATGCACCTGGAGGTACTGGTAAAACTTTTGTAACTAACCTTCTTTTATCTGCAGTGAGACTCCAAAGAAAAGTAGCTCTGGCAGTAGCATCATCTGGAATTGCTACTACTCTCTTGACTGGAGGGTCTACAAGCACATAGCACCTTCAAAAATTCCATTGGATTTGAACAACAATGAAACCCTTATTTACAACAACAAAAAAGGAACCAACTTGGCTAAACTACTGGAGGAGACAAACTTCATTGTCTGGGTTGAATGTACCATGGCACACAAGAAGCAAGCATTTGAGGTCCTGGACAAAACACTCAATGACATTAGACAGAATTCACAAATCATGAGAAACATCACCTTGCTACTCTCTGGTGATTTTAGACATTGCAAGAGGAATTCCAGCTGATGAAATCAATGCTTGCCTGAAAACAAACATGAGATTTAGAATCACAGGTGACCTTAAAGCAGGAAGATTTGCTGCTTTGCTGTTGCAGCTTGGCAATGGAACCATTGAAATGAAACAAAATGATATTTCACTCCCAAATGGTTGTGCAGTTTCAGTCTCAAGTAACCAAGACTTGATTAACTATGTTTATCCAAACATTAAACACCATTTCATGGATTCAAGCTGGCTTTGTGAGAGGGCCATATTAGCTCCCAAGAATCAAACTGTGGATTGCATCAACTGGAAACTTCTCCAAGCAACTCCAAAAGAAAGCATGAAGTAATTTTCCGCTGACACTGTGGTTGGACAAGAGCAGGCAGTAGAATTCCTGAACTCATTGAATCTTCTTGAAATGCCATCACACAAACTAGAACTAAAAGTAAATGTGCCAGTCATGCTATTGAGAAATCTGGATCATCTAAAGCTTTGTAATGGAACAAGGTTAATTATCAAGATGCTTCCTCATTTTTTGGAAGCAGAGCTCCTTACTGGTCTAGGAATGGAAGAAAGAGTTAATTCCAAGAATCCCCTTAATTCCTCCATAAGTTTCCAGTGAGAGTGAACTATGCAAAGTCAATCAATAAGTCACAAGGCAATCATTGAAAGTAACTGGACTTCATCTGATGGGACCCTGCTTTTCTCATGGCCAGCTCTATGTTGGTTGTTCAAAGGTTGGGAATGGAAACAAGTTATTTATACTGACCCCAAATTGGAAAACCAAAAATGCTGTTTATCATCCAGCTTTGCAATAAGTTCCAAATAGACAAATTATATCATGGTTTTGATGAAAACTGTTAATTGTATGAAAAATATTATTCAAGTTTAATAAAATTTAATATGTACTCAATGTACCTTAAGTGTCATTGTTGGGCCAAAGGCCCAATCAAGATCCCTCCATAGGAGCTAGTTTAAATGCTGCCCAATAGGGTGGCTTTTAAGCTAGTATAGTTATATATCTCAGCTAATGGGAGACCTTTGTCAGTATTTGAAAGACTATTTTGCATAATCTGATGAAAAAGAGATAAAGTGTTGAAATTTGTACAATAGAGTAATCTTTCAACTATATACTGCTTTTAATAAGTTACAATTTAATAATGTAAGTAGACAAAGTCTTCTATTACCAGAGAAGACATGTCATACTGATTTTTAAAAAATGTGCTAACTGTATTATACTTTAGCATTTCTGCTGGGAAATTAAGGAACAAATAAAATTTGGTGCATTTATTAAGAATAATGTAAAATGTAAAATTGTTTGCATTTTAACCATTGATTTGACATCATTTTTTTGCATTGCAGTTGGTGATTTAGGAACTGTGATGAATTACAAGAAATATAAAAAGTAAACTATAAGAAAAAGCTAATGGTGGAAAAAGTGTAGAAAATTTTAAAGTCTGATCTATTATAGAAATGCAATGATTTAGCAACAATTTCCTTAAACGAAAGATCAAATTAAAATTATATTGAATAAAAATGATGCAACTGAGTTTAAAACAGATTATTCAATATCAAGAAGGACAGCATCTGCTTGTTGCAGAAATCATATTCAAAGCTACACAAATTCATCTGACTAGAGATGGGTGGTTTAACTGAAAAACCAACTGTTTTCGGCTTCATCTTCATTTTTTATGAAACCGTTTTTTTTTTTTAATGCTGTGAGTATGAGTGAGCATATGCAAAGAAACACTATTGAAAAAGACTCTCAGATGTTAATAAAATTAAATTTTATCAACATTTATACCATTGTAAGAGAAAAAGATTGAACAAAAATATGTTAAAAACATTTAATTGACTAGTTTTAGGAAATAAATGTGAAATCTATTTACTTACAAAAGAAATGAAGAAAAAAGGAAATACAACAGATATGACAGTAGGAAATTATAGAATATTTTCAAACAGAAAAAAAAAGAAAATACAACATAATGTCAGAAATCTATTTGTTTCAGTTTTCAAAAAAAACATTTTGTGCTAAAATTTAGTTAAAAAATTAGCAAGTAAAAATAAAAAAATAAAGTTGCCAGTTTCGTCTTAATGTTAAATTTTATGAAGTTGGATTTTTTGCAAGGGTAAAATTGTTTTCTACTAAACCAGTACACCAATCATGAAATAAAGTTGTTGTAAACAAGAAAAATGAATGAAGATTTTTTTTTTTTATAAATATATTTATTTTTTATCTAGGGAATGCACCTAAATTAGATATTAAAAATAATTAAAATAGTTCTTAATTTTACTTTTAAAATGTGTATATTTCCAGATATGCGAATCTCTAGTGTAAAATTGTTTGTTTTCTACAAATAAAATTATGTTTCTATTTAACAAATAATACAACTAAAATTAGATATTAAAAAAATAAAGTTTTAATCTGTTTTAAAATGTGTGTATTTTCAAAAGTGCAAGTCATTTTTTTTAAACCCAAAGCAAAAATTACTCTTTTTTAACCACTAGTATTTGGTGGGTGTTTGTTACTGTCCTACCTATCCTACCTAAACAAGGAAAATTAATTCATTTTATTTTTACAAATATCTTTAGGGTTTTATCTAGCAAATACACTTAAGATTATAAAACAATTAAAATAGTTTTTAATTTCAGTTTTAAAATGTGTATATAAAAAAGAACAGGTGATACTTGCAGATTTGGGAATCTACACATTCTAAAAATGAAATTAAAAGCTTTTAATTATTTTAATATTTAATTTTAAGTGTAGATTCGCTAAATAAAAACATAAATTTATTTAGGGGGGTAAATAACTCATTGATTTTCCTTGTTTAGAAGAAATTCATCTGCAAAACCCCAATAATAGTTGACTGGTGTACCAGAAAAGAAATACCGTATTTTTAATTATTTGAAACATGAGGGGTTTCATTTTTTGGCTTTTTAAAAGCCATATCATAAACTTTACGAATTTCTGAAGAGCTGTACCATTTTCTTTTTCAGATGTGTTGTCCAAAGACACAAATATAGATATTTTATGTGACAATTTTTTTCATATTTTACCAATTTGTTAATAAATATGGTAGTTATTTTTAGTTGACAATTTATTTGAAAGTTTAATAAAAAAAATTTAATTGAAAACAAGTGTCTGTCAGTGTCAGACAGTAGTTTTAATAACTTGAAAAATCTTTTACGATACATTTCACTTCTTACTCTCAGTTGCTTTTTTTTTTTTGCTTATTTTATATAATTTTTGAAAAAATTTGTGTCCATGGGTCAGAAAAGAAATGAACATCTTCCTGGTTGTAGTTTAAGGTGTCTACTAATTGAGTGTACAATTTCAAGAATATTGATAAAGATTGGTCATGTTGATTTTGTAAAACAAAGTAATGTGTAAAATTTAGTCTCAAAAAAAAAAAAAAAAGAAAATCATATTTCGCATTTTCAACTATTCAAAGAAAAATACCGTTTTAACTTGCTGTAAAAAAATAATTCAATGAATAAAAGCACATACAAATTACATATTTAGAAAGATTATTTTATTTTCTTTCCACCCATATGAATATTTTTAAGATTGGACCACAAATACATAAGAAATTGTGAGTTGAACAGACTAAGTTGCAAATTTATCAATCTCAAATGAAGTCATATATCGACTGGAAATGCTATGATTACACAAGAAAATGAATGGCTTCATTAGAAAGAAAAATACTAAATTAAAAACTGAAAAACCAAATCAAAAACTGTGGTATCAAGGAAAAAGAAAACGGAAACAGATACCGAAACATAAATTGCCAAACAAACCAACTCTACATCTAACAAAGTTTAATGGTGTGTGGTTGGTACACTAGCACTCATTTTTAGTGATGATGACTTTTCAACCTTGAAAACGAATTTGATTCAATTGTCACCATCTAATGAAAACTTTGTTGCAGATATATTTCAGTATATGTATGGATATATAGAAGACATTGAGTGTTATCAGGTTTGAGAAATCTGATCAAATAACCAAATATTGGTATTTATTTTGGAATCCCTTCTTGAGTAGGACAAGTACTTTTGAACACCTTTCAGAGAAATTTTTAAAAGATTAATAAAGCATTGAAATTTGCTCATATATATATATATATATATATATATATATATATATATATATATATATATATATATATATATATATAAAAGCAAATTTCAGTATATTTCATATCTTAAATTAATTGCACAACTCCAAGTTTCATGCCAAAGCAATTTTCAAGTGCTGGAATTATTATATTTATTTTTATTTATATTTGGGTTGACACTTTTTTTTTTTAATTTTCTGGTTCACTCAAAATATGTTATTGATGGGGTGGAATATTATTGGAGTCAAAATATTTAAATGAATTGTAGTTTAATTCTGAATTTGAATTTAAGTTCAGATTAACATTTAAGATTGAAAATAAGGTTTAAAATAAGAAATATAAATTCTAAATTAGGGAGACGGTTTTGAAAACGTAAGTAAACAAAAAAGGGGTGTTGGGAAATCAAGGGGAGCAACAAAAATAATAATATTACTAAACTAACTAAAACTAATGGTATCAAGAACAAAATATGCCATGATAAAATCAAATAAAATAAGAAAAATAAAGTAAAGTGAAATAAGAGCCTTATATAGGAACATATAAATATGTAAATAAATACATTAAAATATTTAAGTGAATTGTAGTTGGTTTTGAACTATATATATATACACACACACACATACACACACTAAAGAGTATTCCTATGTATTTGTATACGATCACTTGCTCACATACCTACCTATATTTACCCATCCAGTTATATATCAGCTACACATAATTTTCACATTTTAAAAAGAAAGATTTTTTATTAATGTGTTTTGTTATGTAGTAATAGTTTAGCAATCAGATCCAGCAGACATGTACTACTGTGAGGTGAGTTTGATCCTCAGTAGGTGAGATGGTCATATGCCAAAACTTAATTTTAGCTTAGAAAAT